>JAUTXW010001888.1:935000-1079903 GCA_030620095.1 Kuschelorhynchus macadamiae
ATTCCTAAATCTAGAGCTAACAGTTTCCCACAAGTAAATTGAATTGGGCCTAAGGTATCTTAAAACTCTGTAGGTATTGCGATCTTCGTATGCCAATATTATCAACCTGATAGGTTCTAAGTTATCTGAACCCGACTCTTGGTACCGTCAATCCTAACTCTTTCAACACAGCTATACTTTCATGTTCCATTGTTTTACGCAGTGATAATTAACAGATCTATTAACTTCATTGTGTTATAAAACCTCCCTTGTTATTCCGTCAAGAATCCTGACTTACATCAATATTCGCCATTTAGTCAGGAATACTAGTTGTGATTAAAAATCCTGTTGTAAACCACTACTTTTTATTGTTGTAAAATGAGAGTAAAGGCCATGTCAAGGAGCACAAATGACAACATTTATATTTTTAATAAAGCTGCTTTTTCGGTATTGCAATAAGTATTTTTGCGGCAGGGATTTACTAAACCAAAATGCCCGTGTCACCAGAAACAAATGAAGTTTTAGAACCGCAGAAAACTGAGAACAGCATTTTTCCGAAATTCAAAAATGAGCTGAAACCGTCAACAAAAAAAAACAACCTTAATTTAAAATCATTAGTTAAGTCTTGAACACAATGTAAAATTCGTAAAAATTAAACGTAAAGGCCAAGTAACAAAAACGAAACGTAAAAAAGGAGGTGCACATTATGGTGCCACGCCCAAAATGGCAATTTTTTTTATGAGTGAGCTATCCATAGCTTTGGAGCGTTTTTAAATACTTAGGGGAAATAATATAAATTTATAAGATTTTAAATAATTTTTTTTGTTCTTAAAAACAGTTATGTATATCTTAAAGCTAATTTTAATTTGATTCGATCGATGCAAAACTGCTTCCGCCTCCGATGATCCGAACGCACTAATTTACATTAATTCTATAACAAGCAAACAAGCGCCTGTAGCCTGCAGCAGCAGTTTTATGCCGCTCCCATATCTTTGGCTTAGAGGGATATTCACTATTGCATTGCTATAATAACTGCCGTAAACAAATCTAAGCGTGAAAGCCCGCTTGCGGGGGGAGTCTGAAGAGAAATTTGTTACTGCTGATTATGATTCCTCAAAGGGTCGCTCTTATGAAAAGATGTTCAGCGCACTACGTTTTTAAGTCATTATTTTTTGAGTATATAAGTAACGCACTAATTTTGATACAAAATAATGGTATAATTAAGTAAATAATTTGAATTTATATAAAACATATTACATTTTTATATTAAAAATGTAGATTATAAAATGCTTAATATTTCACCCGAGTCCCCTGGCGAGCAGCCACTGACGCAGCAGTCGTTTTTGGCATTAATTGTGTATGTTTAAAGATTTTAGCACGAGGTATATATACACAGTGGTCAAAATAACAACATTTTTAAAATATTAATAATTCTTTTAATTATTATTATTATTATTATTATTTAATGAAACTATGAACATGTATTCACAAATATATAGGTTATAGAACAACATATTTAAAATGAGTAAGATTCAGTTATTTTGTTAAAAAAGATGTAAATGATTAAACGGTAATCCGAAGACCTCATACTATTTGTATTTCTTAATATCAGTAAACAGGTTTTTAACCCTTGCCACCATCATACGCGCCGGAACCGTGGGGGCTCGAGGGCGCTAGTCCCCAGACGCCATCTCAGTGTGGGGGGGTGCCCCCACGGCTTTTTATGTTACTGTTAAGATTGTTAATTTATTTCGATCTTATATTGTTGTTCGATTTTTTCACGAAGAGGGAAAAAATTACCCTCCGAGTTTTTTGCGTTTCCGTTTCTGTTTTTGGTTTCCTGGATCCCGAAAAATATCTCAGTTCCGTCAGTCTGTCTGTCTATCTGTACGCGTCATAGCTCAAAAACTACTCATCCGATTGACGTCAAATGTTGTAAAGTAGAATGCGATAAAGAGATAAACTGGTAAAATGTATATGTAAATCTATTATGGCGGAAAAAAATGGCGGCCTAATAAAATGTTTAAATATTTGGTAAAATTCCATGTCCTAGAATAAAACCATCTTTTTATGAAGGACCTAATTAATTTTTTGCAGACTACGTAAATAATATTATAAAAAAAGAAAAAATTATAATAATTTTTACTCAAATTAAATACTATACTAATAGTTATTATCAAATGTATATAGTCTGTTTGTTGTAAGTAGTGGAATTCTATACAAGTTAATGTACCGATTTTTATATTTGCATATATATTTGGTAATTGGAAGATTATTTTGTGCCTTGTAGACGTATTTCAATCTGTACAATATATGCCGAAATATATTTACTAAAATTAATGACCAATAAAAAGATTAAAAAGTGTAAATTGTATTTTGTTAATTGGGGATAATTTGGATCTCTAACGTCGTTATTATATGCTTCTCGCACAGCCCTGTTCCTGGAATGCATCTTTGGGACAGAAAATACACGCGGATTTTTAAATACCGGAACCTATGACCACCAGGTCACACAACTTCAAAAAATTAATAAAATGATAAATCACTGTAGGATCATGCTAACTCCTCAAAAAAAAAAAAGAATAAGAAGGAATTACATTAGATTGTAGTTACGTCTCGCAACCCCGAAACTGACTTTTTAAAACACAATTTGTTTTGAGAACCAAGTTATATAGATTAAACCTCATAACTAACTTAACAATATTTTATGAAAACAATTTATATTAAAACATATGCTGATGTTTGCAGTCTAGTTATTGTGAAAATATACAATTAATCAACGTTATGGAATACATAACTCGGTGAAAAAATATTTGGGAATATTTATTGAGACGTATGCGCAGTAGCAGACAAAATACCCAGGTGGTACCTATTATAATTTTAACATGTCGATAATGATAGAAAAATAGAGACAACTTTCAATATTTATCTGCGCCTCACGCTAAGTCAGTTTATAGTTTTAGTTACATATTCAGGTTGAGAAGGTTTAAAAATCACAAAAGACTTCTTATTAGATTTATCTTCTTATTTTGTCCTGAACCCATGTTCAAGATTTTTCTATTATCTTCGCTCTTCGATAAGTTCGAGGAAAATATGATGTAATGCAAAGAGGAAGTCACATCAGAATAGAGGCAGTGGGGACAAAAATTATACAGCCTGGAAGAAAAGCCGAAACTCTTGATGCACCAGGAATTTTCCGCAAATAAACCAAACAATAAATAAATATATATTTGGGTTGTTGCAAATTTTTGCGCCATTTCATGTGTTCAGGACAACGATGAAAACGATTTTTTCAAACTTGAATGTTTAGATTTCTCAATTTAAGTAAAACTTTTGGTCTTCCAATAGTATAGAACTACTTCGAATAAAACAAAAAAAAATGACTCGTGAAGTACCCTTACAGTAATATAACCTATTACAAAGTAGATCAACTAATCACTTATATCAGTCTTGACCTAGGTCTTAACCAGCCGATATATTAGAAAAAAAATATATTGCTCGGAAAAACCGATATATAAATATTTACTAAAAGCAAAATTTGCTTATTTCTAGCTCCAAATTCCAACGGATGTATGTTCTTTATTACCACCATGCCTACACCATGGCTGAATGAGAAGAATGTCGCTTTTGGAAAGGTATGTAGCAAATATAATTTTAAAAGTTATTAATCTACCGATCGTTGAGACTTGCCAAACATTTAATTGTTAAGACAAATTGACAAATTAGTTCCTATATTTACTATTTTGTCAGTGACTTTAAATTTGAAATATTGTCTTCTTTGGGAAAAATTTCAGTCTGAGAAAATTAAACTGTCACATTCTAGTACATCGAGATTACATATACCTATGTAATGTAATGCCATTTTTCCTTTCTTTCCCTTTCATTATATATTAGGCCATACCATTGCACATATCTGTTGAAAATTAGGCATCTGGATTCTGGAGTAGACACACAGAACCGAACTTTAGTTTTTCTGAACAAATACCATTTAATATAAGTGTTAAAATAATTTTAATCTTAAAGATGGGGTTGCCATATATTAATAAAATGGTATTTGTATTTAAATAAATAAAATGCTCGTCAAAAAGAACGCCAAAAGGTTTTTGAATAAACTTTTGGATTCTAAATACTTATTGTTTCATGTAGAATCAGCGGCGGGAAATACTTTTATCACATTAATGTTCAAGGCAATGGTGTATATAGATATTTATAGGAGATTGAAGACGATGAAAAATTTCAAGAAACAAAAAAAAGGTCACGAGTTTTTGTATATAAGTGGAACTTTTGAACATAAATAACAACTAAGGACAACTAAAAAAAACTCATTATTTTATTTTTACTGTAAGTAAAACTGGGCCTCGGGAAGGATTTTACCAGCTCATCACGAAAAAAAGGTCTTTATTTTATACCATTTATATCATTTTATCTTAACTAACTTAAATAAGTGGCTCTGGTTGGGGTTTTAACCCCCAACCTCTCCACTTTAATACTTAAATACGCCACTCGTACAGGGTAGTATAGAAGGTAATGTAAAAAGTTAAAATACTTATCAAGGTATCTTTTCTAAATGATGTATTTTCCTCGTTATTATAATATTTTGATGCCTAAATCAATATCTCGGGAAGTATTTGGTAATTTTCATTTACTGCAAAAGAATTTTGAAAACTGGTGCCAAAACAAGGGGATAAGTAGTGTTAAGGAGGAGGTGTTTCCGGCCTATTTTGCGGACTTGCAAAAAACATTCCAGCCAAATACTTTATGGAGTAAGTACTCCATGTTAAAAAGTGTCCTTAAAATGAAAAGAAACTTGGATTTAAGTCTATATTTTAAGCTAACATCATTTATAAAAAAGCAAAATGATGGATATAATATAGAAAATAAGGGAAATTTAATAATCATCAAAATTCCTGATTGATAAAATAAATGAGGGATATTATTTAAAAGTGTAACGAAAATATGAAACTTTACGAAAAACATGTACTCAGCACAGGTGAGTCCAGTACATAAAAGGAATGTGGAGTATATAATGTGTTGGAATACATTTATTAGGAAAAGTGCCTTCAGAGATAGCGGCATATCTACAACTCAAAAATCCAGAGCAGTACACAGGACATAGTTTTCGTCGATCTTCGGCTACCATGTCAGCTGATTCTGAGGAAGAAATTACTAATGTCAAGCGAATTGGGTCAGAAATTTGACGCAGCTACATAGAGGATTCCGCAAATCAAAAAAAGGACATGTCGAATAAAATATTAGCCTTGAATAACGGCCCTCCCAAGTTACCTCAACATTCATCAAGCCGAACCACAAGCGCTTCCAAAAGCTACCCATTGAATGAAATTACCGGATCTACAATAAATTTGCAATTTGTCAGTAACTGTTCTTTTATTATAAATATTAATAACAAGTAATTAATTTTCGTATTGTTATTGTTGTTACATGTTTCAAGTAGCATTATATAGTTTTCAAAAATAATGTATATACTAATTGCTTTTATTTTCGTTGTAATCTAGACGCTCGTTGAAAAAATATTGTTCCTAACACGTGCGCAAAGTGTTAGGCGATCGACGCGAAGCGGGATTCGGATATGCTTAAAATAACTATTTCAGCTTGTTCTTAATAGAGTTGTTAAGAAAAGAACGTTACCGTTCTTAAGAACAGGTTCTGAGGTGTCTGTTCAGTGAACTTTTCTTTCTAAAAGAACTGAACAACCGGTTCTTTCAGCCTGAACCAACTGACAGAGCGCGACGGCGCGCGCGAGGCTGAATCTGCTTGTTCACTGACACTGTGGCAGTGGGGGCTATTCAGGTGAAGTAGGTGTAGCGCTACTTCACCAGGAAAAATAAACAAGCAAACAACTAACTATATTTATTATATATCTCTTAAAATTTTAGTTTTTACATTCATTTATTCACCTTATTGGTAAAAAATAAACTGTACATCTCGAATAAATATTTTACTTGACCGTTAGCGGCATGTCTTTTTAAAACTTTCAATCGAACTTTATTATCACAAATATAACAGTGGCGCAAACAGCTTTGACTTTGCTGGAGGTGCTATATTTAGTTTACGATTTTCCTACTATGTTGCCATGACAACGCGTATCCGATGACGTCGAGCCCAGCGCCTTGCAACCTCTCTCCGTGAATTGCAGGCGCAGGACACTACACCCACGTGTCGTTCAGTTTGCGGTGGTTGTTTACCTTTATTTTCGCGGATTTTGCTGCAACCGGACAGTTCCTTTTCAGTTAACTTGACTGTTTTGTATTATGTTTATTTATGGTGTTGTTACAACTTCAAATTCAAAGTTAGTAAATGTGATTGTTCAAGACTGGAATAAATTAAAAAACGTCTTTGAATTTATTACAAACTGTCACAAATCTGATGAAAAATCAATCCGCCGAAAGGATTTTTAGGTGAGATGAACGATTTTGAATTCACGTTTCTGGCATTACTGTTTAATGACATTTTCTCAATCACGGACATACTATTTGACAATCTTCAAAAAAAATCGCTTGACATTCATTTTTGCATATCCAATATAAAACGCTGTCGTGAGGCGCTCTGTAAAAAAAGAAATGAAGATTTTTTTAGTACCATGTTTGATTACCATCTATTACAGAAATAAATCATTACAAACGTGAGTTTGTTAAGCTTTCACCCGAAGAAATTAGGGCTAAGCATAGAACCCTTTTTTATGAAATATTGGACCACATTTTAATGGAAATGACACTAAGATTTCAAGACTGTGAAAAACTTACATTTTCATGTTTGGCAGGTTCTGCTAAATTTTCCGAATATAGTTTAAATTTTCCGACTGGCCCGTTTGAAAATTTGTTACAGTTATATGGGGAAATATTTTCAAAAAGTCAACGACTTAAACAAGCTCATTTTTAAGTCTTATTTTTGCCAATGAGAGTAATTTGAATATATCCCTGCAAGAGCAAGTGAAAAAAATTAATAAAAATAAAAATATTTTTACCGAAGCATGTAAATTGTTTTCCGTTATTTGACAATACCGTCGACAAGTGCCTCAGTGGAAAGGAGTTTTTCTTGCTTCAATGTGTAAAAGCTTATTTAAGAAATACAATATCTCAAGAAAGACACTCTTGGCAATATTTCAATTCAAAAGGAATTTCTGGAGAAGATTAGGGCACCTCATTCATTTTATGAGGATGTTATAAAGAAATTTGCTGCTATGAAGGATCGGAGAGTTGATTTAGTATATAAAATTTAGGTAAGTCGTAAAAAAATATTCTACCCCTTCCACATATAAAAAAAATTCTGGAAAAAAAATTACTGGGATATTTTCTTGCTTTATTTGCACTTACTCGGCGGTTCATTTAGAATGATGTTATTAAGGACTAGCAGCTAAACTTGGTTAATTCGGTTTGAAATATGAAGCGGCACTGGAAAGAGCCGTCTTTTTTCTGTGCATCTAGGCAGATGCTATTAATTTTATTGTTTTCAAAACATGTAGGGTAAATGCACCAGTAAATGAAAGGAACCAGTGAATGAATAAAAAATCGAATTATTCTAATTTTTAAGCTTCGACACTCCTCTTACCTAAGGTCCAATAAACGAACGTGACAGCGGCCGAAAGTTTCTGGTTTTTTATATAGGGGCAAGTCTAGTAAAACTTTAGGTAAGTAACTATTTTTAAAAATATAATAATAATATAATATGAATCAATATTTAAACAAGATATTTATACACTTTTTTTAGCACTAAACATAACTTAAACAAGCACTATTTTCCCGCCAAAACGAAAAATTTACTCGTTTATTCATTGGTGCATATGCTAAACCCAGTAAATGAACAAATCGTTTATTTACTGGGTTTTCGACATGCAGGCTAAATTCACCCTTGTTATTGAATATCGTAAGATTCTTATTTGTTCTTTTGATCGGTAATTGTAAAAATGTGATTCTACGACTCAGTCCAATAAATGAACTCAATTTTAAATGGTGTTTATTTACTAGATTCCGAGCTAGTTTTAATACCCAGTAAATGAACGTCAAGAAATGTTGTGATTTTTTTGTACTTGCGTGCGGAAAAACGTCTATAACGCATGCATTTACGATTTTTTTTGGTAAATATGAAAAAAAAAGCCTATTTTCACGCAAGTGTAAAAAATGTTTTATCTTACATGTGGTAAAAATGCCTTTTCCATACTCGGTGGCATGTCCAAACTCCGCTTCGCATCGCTCATGCAGTTGCCACTGCGAACGGAAAAGTATCACTTTCCGCACTATTACCAAATAGATAGGTGTCATGATCTTTATTTCTAGATATGGAAGCTACAAAAAAGAGATTTCGTTATGATGAGCAGACGCAAAAGCTTTAGAACTATTCAGAAAATCAGAGATGAACATTCCCAGGCAAGTCGAAAATATTTAACATCGAAAAGTACTTTGTCTGATAAATTAAAAGACAAAGTGCCTGAAGTGCGAAAAATGGGGCCGTCGACCATTCTTACAACGAAGGAGGAGGCAAATTTAGAAAAATGGATTTTATCCAAAGCAATGTTAGGATTCCCCATGCACCCAGACGAAGTGAAAGATCCAGTTCAACGAGTTTGTGAAATTGTGAAACGACCAAATATTTTTAAAGATGATAGACCTGTCAAAAAATGGTTCACGCTATTTTTTCAAAGACACCCCACCGTTACGCAACGAAACACTGAAATAATTTCAAAGGACCGAGCATCAGTTACAGAAGAAGGCCTCAGGACATGGTTCCGTGAATTAGATGGAAAGAATTTTCAATGCGGACGAGACAGGCTTACAGACGTATCCAAAATCCGGAAAATAATTGGGCCAAAGAATTACAAAAATTTGGGTCGCAAGTGGACCAGAGAAAGAGTGTATAACTGTTTTTTGTACCTTCTCGGCTGCAGGTGTCTGTGTACCTCCGATGGTTGTTTACCCTTATAAACGGATACCTAGGGATATTGCTAGCCCTATTCCAGAGAGTAGGGGAATAGGTTAATCAGAATCAGGTTGGATGGTGAGTGCCACCTTTTATGAATTCGTAGCTAATATTTTCTATCCATGGTTAAAAGAAAATCAGAGACAATCATGGCAGGATTTCGAGTAACCGGCTTATTCCCATTTAGTTCAAATGCGGTAGATTACTCAAAAAGTATTTCTAGCAGAAGAAAGGAAAGACAGAAGGTTGAAGTTGAGGAGACTAATGCAAATAATGATCTGAATTCTAGGGATTACAAAACTGCACTTAAAGTTCTCGAAGATCATTTGGACACCCACTTATTAAAAAATTTACTCATTTGAGAGATACAGGAGGTACATCTACAAGCACATTATTTCATATTTCGAGTTTGTGTAAGGAATCAAGTGACGAAGATCAAATTCCTACCGAGGAAAATGACTTATGTTTTTAAATAAATGACTTTCTTGATGATGAATTTTATAAATAATTTGCCAATTGATCAAATTGATGGGGCAGTATACAATGACGCTATGGAACACACCTTCGAGTCAAATAATATTGAAAGTGCACAGAATACAAGTTCTAAAAAAATTATTATACACAGTGTTTTTACCTTCAAGTATGACAAACTGAACCCTGAAAGCGGAGACCAACTTATGCTGCCAGGTGTTGATGTAAATGAAATTAAAAGTAATTTAGATAATGGTGTGACAAAATTCGATGAACTACTAGATCAATTTTTGATGGTAGATGCTGAATTACTAAAGGGAACTGAAAGTAATCTGGGGGGCAACGCTGTGTCTAAAAATTAATGATCCATGTTTTGATGGCAGATGCCGTTGATTTAATAAATGAATTTAAAAGTAATTTGAGTAACATCAGCGTGTTCAAAACTGACGAACTACAGAAGTTTGAAAATGACCACAACGGCTTCGAGAAAGACGATGCACAAAAAACATTCCACAGGCTAATTGCAACGTAATAGAGAAGGAAACACCAACGGAGGTAATGGTAGTTAATGAAAAGACACCAGTGAAAACGGCTACCGAAGAGATTAAGGATGTAAAAGAGGTATGATCGCAGCATTTGCGTTGGCTTAGAGAAACACCGAAGACTACAAAACGAAAATGTAACAATAACTCTCGTATGCCGTACGCTATTACTTTTAAGAGGTTTAAAGAATATATGGATAAGGAGGAAGCAGTAGAAAGGGAAAAGGAAGAACTAAAAGTAAAACGAAAGTTGAAGGTTAATTTAAAGACAAAAAAGGCAAATTCTAAAACTACAACTAAGAAAAAAATAGACTCGAATAATATTAAAAAAAGCAGCAAAAGCGAAAGCGCTAAATCTGATTCCCTTGATACTAAAGATAAGGATGACGGCAAAGAAAAAAACTTAAGCACATCTGGTCAATCTAAACCGATCATGGGGTCTTATGTGATTGTCCTGTATGATGAAGAGCCGTTTCCTGGCATAATTAAAGATATTGAAGGCGATGAATATGAAATGCAGACCATGTGAAAGGTTGTTGAAAAAACTCATTTTAAATAGACCAATCGCGTTGATAAAATCTGGTACAAAAAAACATGTATTTTAGAGCTAATAACGGAACCGCGGTTAGTTCGACTCGGTGTATTTAAATGTAATGAAATACCTAATATATGAATTTAGAATAATTAGTACCAGTTATTTGATTATAATTGTTATCGATAGGTATCAACTCGTATTACCTAAGTACCATTATGGCCAAAAAGTATTGGTGCAAACAAATTTGCAATAATATCCTGCGTTATTAAGTAATTCTTTATGCGCCACTTTTTTTTTGGACGCAATGGCAGATAGGTAGGTACATAAGATGTTTACTTAGTTCATTTATTAGATTTCTATTGTTTATTTACTGGTTACTTGTGTTTATTTATTAGGAATTTATGCAATGACGAATATTTTATTTATTTACTTAATAATAAGTAACGTTTGTTAAAATGTTTTTTCAAATACTATATTCTTATTAATAACAAAACCCATTTAATATTTTTTGAAAATGTTATCTCTTCGCATAATTTCTACGTTTAGCGAGTAAGTGGAAAAAATCCTTAAGCGTTCATTCATTGGTGCATTTACCCTATATTGTTAATTTATTTTATTATACATGAAAAAATGAGTATATCTGATCATTTTTTTAAAAATAATTTTAAAATAGAAGAAAAAACAACTCTAGCGTCATTAGCATTACTGTATTTACTTGCACTACTACACCAACTACAACAAGGTAATAAAACAAAAAATATAGAGAAAATACAAAAGTCAGAAAATAAAAAAAATTCAGATCTAACAAATGTTTACCTATAACAACTTAGTGTTTATATTTAAAACTAAAAGCTGATGAGCTTTTCTTTTTAAATATAAACACTAAATTGCCAGTATTATAGTCATAACGGTATAGCATTCCAAAATCGATAGCTGCTGGTTGACAAATAATTAAATAAAACAAATCAATAAAATCGTAATCACGTAAAAATAAGAAAAAAACGAACAGAATCGCTCATTCACTACATTGTCAATATGTACATTGTTTAATTAATTTTAAATAGATTTGTGAGAATACAATCATTTATGCTGAAAAATTGGAAAAAAAAAGAAAATTTTTACTAGTGGAAATTTAAAGGTTGAGCAGAGAAGAGAGACGTGAAAACTTATTTACACGAAATTAATGCATTTATGCTACAATCTAATCAAAGGAAGAAATGAACAGGTGAACAGGTTTACGGAACATGTTCTTGAGTAAGAACCGAACTGTTCAAACTTGTTCAGCACTTTTACCTGTTCCATAACAACTCTAGTTCTTAACTTGGATCAGATTCCCAATATTTGGAAAACTGCCTATACTGCCGCGATCTTCAAGGGTGGCGGGAGAGGGGATGTAGAAAACTATCGTCCAATATGTAGACTTGATTGCTTCGCAAAGATCATATGATACGTTATCAATAAAATCTACTTTGTTATCTATGGATAACATCCTGTCTGAGGACCAACATGGTTTCCTCCCAAATCGGTCATAGGTCTATGTTCAAACTACCTCACTACAGCGGTAGATTTAATTTTGATTCTAGAAAAGCATTTGGTAGAGCCGATCACAGTATACTTTTATTAGTAAATTATCTTCCATTGGTGTAGCTGACCCCTTGTTATCCTGGATTCCTAGTTAATCTTTCTAATCGGAATCAGACGGCCAAATTAAATGGGACTCTGTTGAATGAAATTTTAGCCACCTTTGGTGTACCCCAAGGGTCACATTTGACACAATGACTTGAGAAGTAAAATTAAAAAAAAACTGAAAATTTACAAATTAACGGTGTACTGCTGTATCATTTGGTCCCCATTTTGCAAACCACATGTCAAAAGAATCGAACGCAGTCAGTAAAAACTTGCAAATTTTTTAATTTATAAACTAAATAGAGATAAACACCTCTTTTTGTACTAGCAACGACTGCATATAGCTAGCCCAGAAACCCAAAGAATTTACCTAGCATCGATTTTTGGGCATAAAATTCTTATTAATGAAACTGATTATTAATTTTCGTGTACTATCGCGTGATACCAGGCTTTGCAATATGTTCTCAATGCATAGAAACCGCACTGATGTTGGAAGGAGCAATGTCATGGACCGAATCATGCATTATTTTTAATGAATTGGGCACATGAATCCTTTAAAAAAGATTAAGACTAACATGCCCAGTTGAGTGTATTGCTCGTCCGTTATACACACTGTTGCCGAAACATGTTAAGTTTGTTTTCTTTAACATGGTGGAAGTTTTAAGAAAAAATTGTTTTTCTTTTAATTACTGCCATATATCGTAGTTATTAGGTGATATTATATAGGGACCTTCAAAAACGTTTGACATTTTTTAAAACAGTTGCATGGGCACATTTTACTTAGAATTACAGAGTTACATTTTCAATTCCATTTCTTGTTAAAACAAGTCTACTGTTCAAAAAAGCTTTAAGGGGGAATTGTTCGCTTTTTATTAAAGAGGCAGCAGTAATGTAACACGTCATCATCAGTGGTGATTCAATTGGGATAAAATCAATATAATTTTCTTTTCTTATGATTTATGCGGTCGTATGTTTACATCTCTATTTCTTTATATGAATTTTTGAAAAAACGTTTAATTATCTGTATGTACAAAATACATTAAAAGATAAAAATGAAAAATAAAAACTTTTAATAAAAAAATAGTAATAACTTAAACAAAATTAAAAAACACCATTAAAACAATAAAAGACACTTAATAGGCCGTGTGCCCACCACGGTTATTAATGACGGCTCTACACCGTCTTTGCATACTTTGTATCAAATAATCTAAGTGTGCTTGTGCTATTGCCCTGTAAAGCTGTGTGTAAAGTGACCTTCTTCCCTTAGAATTTTTTTTTGCATGTCCCATGCATGTTATATCGGATTTAAGTCCGCGGATTGAGCGGGCCATGGCAATACCTCAATATCGTTATATCTTCTAAAAATGTTCGTAACGTTCTTTCCATATGCGGACTCACATTATAGTGTATAAGCACAAAGTTGCGTCTAAGGGCAGCTGCATATGGAAAAATCAATGATCGGAGTATTTCATCTATATAGCGCTTGTCTTTAAGAAAATTTCTAGTCGAAATAGATTAGTTCTTCCTCCTATACTGATCCCACCCCCAACCATAACAGTTCCGTCTGTATGAATTAACCTCCTGTATATTATTTAACCGTGCTGCATTACCTGGAGTTCTCCATATTCGTAAACGTCTAGAATCACATTGGAGCCTAAATCGTGATTCTTCGGAAAGAAAATAGGAGTCCATTAAAAATTGGTTCATAAAACATGTTCCTGAGCCCATGTTAAGCTGTCGGCACGATTGTAAGCGGTTGGCATCTCAAAGGTGTCCTAGATTTTAAGCCAGTTTCATGCAATCTATTAATGACAGTTCTGGACGTTATTTGTATACCGAGGGTCTACTGTAGTCTCATTTTCAGTTCAGATGCTGTTGTGATTGGATTTCTTCTTGCAGATAATTGCAAAAAACACTTTTAATTTTGATTGGTAATGCGGCGTGTTCCTAGATGTCTTTCGGATACAAGCCCTGTTTCACGGTAACTAGCAAAAAGTCGGGAGATAACACTTTATGTCGTATTAATCGCATGCTCCACATCGATATGTAGCGTACCGGCTTCAAGCATACCAATGGCTGTTAACATCTGCTCCCTCGTTAAATCGTGTCTCTCCATTCTCACTTTTAAGCACATAAATTTCTGGAGTTGTCAAACGAATATTACTTATTCACTTTACCGTCAAAATGTATCCGTTTGTTTAATGTTACCATGAAGATTACAACATTACAATGAGGTAACTTAGGTTGATCATTTCATATCAAGTTTAAAAACAGGTGTAGAGCTAAGCAATCGTTTGGGACACGGAATCTATTGAGTATCTTTTAATGTGTTAATGGCATTTTTTAATCCATGTTAATTGTGTTTAATGGAAAATTTTAAACAAAAAGCTCTTATTTAGTATATAGAGAGTATATAGAGATTTAAATATAAGATCGCATAAATCATTAATAAAAGAAATTCAAATATCGGAAACAACAAATCTTTGAGTTACCCTGTATGATTTGTTTTGTTTTTGAGGACCACTTTAATAAAAAGAGATAGCAACATTTCAACAACTTTTGAATAGTATACTTGTTATAGTTTGCATGTGTGTATTTTTATGCCGTTGATGTCCATTCCATCGTAAGGCGTATTTTTATGTAATCTTTAAGTCATGTATCTGTTATTACCTTTTTGTATTGACTATACCTAATTTATAGTTTATATTTAAGGCCTTATTTTTTATATCACTTAGAATGACGATTTCTGTAGAAAATATATATTTAAAATAAATAAATAAATTTAATAAGGATGAGAATGACTGAACTAATGTTAAAATTTGGAAATTAAAATAATAACCAACTCTTTATAGATATTGTTGACGTCAAGTAGAAATTTGGAACAGAAAATCACATGGGTGTTTTTGGCACTATCAACTGAGAACAATATAACAAATGAGTATTTGTGTTATAAAGGCTTTGAATTGAAATTTGAATTTAAAAGAAAACAACATGCTGTTAATAATTATAAGAATAAAAAGAATACATTATTGTTAACTATCGTGACTGATACATTTTCTATAACTAACTATTTTTTGATGAGTGTTAGAATTTTTTTCATTAACAATATTATAAGTAGGTACCATAAGTCAGTGTCCCTAACTTCAAATATTGTGGTTTGTGGATGGAAATGTAAAATGAAAATCTATTTCCTTATTGTAGGTATTAAAAGGTCATGATGTTATACATAAAATAGAACATCTTAAGACAGATTACAATGACAGAATAATACCAAATGTGCAAATTTCTAAATGTGGACAAATCGAGTTTACACCTTTCTATGAGGACCACAAAAATTACGAGTAAGTAAACTGCATTATAATCAAATAAATAATAACTGAACAACTCTTATGTATTAACATTTCTTTTAGGTTAACGGTTTGGGCATGGATAAAAGCTGGATGGTTTCCACTCAGTTTTTCCTTCGCAATACTTGGATTTTTTCATTATTTGATGATCCAAATAAACAAGTTGCAATCGTTTAAATAAATTGTCGATGGAAAACATGCATTGTTGACAAATAATATTACTTTTAAATTTCTTAATTATTTCTCTTTCTATTAACAAGAAATCAATAATTAAAACAAAATAAATAAAAATTGAATCAATAATAAAAATTAAACTAATGTAAATTATAAAAGCTTTAATTTTAGTTTTGCATATTCTTATTTGCTATTAATGTGTATTAATTTTTATACAACGGTCCGGTTAATATGTAACCTCAAGACTATCAAGTCCGTCTGGTTGTAATCAACTGCAAACTAAAAGCTAATCTTAAGATGATTGTTTTCACCGGGGTGCATCTCAGTCATAGCTGTGACTCAGTCCTGAGGTAAAGTTCAGAGGCACCTCCTTTATTCCCAAAGTCTTTGATTGTTTCCGTACTGTTGGTCAACCAGAACATTTAGCGAGTTTCTTATAATAGCTCCTAAACCCCGCTATAAATTCACCATACTGTGGGGCTACTTGTGGCACTTTGCTTAACTTATTGAATATAAACAAAATTCATGACCGGGGAAGTTCCGGGTAAAGGAAATTATGGATTTTTAATTAGTTTAGGTATATATCTTATAGACATATTTCAACAAGCTAGGCCACATATCGATCAAAATTTTAATCGTGAGGCAAAGTCATCTTTTCTTAATTCCATTTTTCTATATGGTGTGTGTATTTGTATAAGTCTGTCTATCTGGTCGCGTCATAAATAAAAAACTAATTATCCGATTTACTTCAAATTTTGGTCAAAAATATCATATGGAGACGACCTGGTAAAATTTTAGTAAAAATACAATATGTAGGAACAAAATGGCAGCCTTATGAAATATTGAAAAAAATATTACTATTACTAAAGAACTACTTATCCAACTTAATTCAAATGTTGCAGAAAAATCAAATAATACACAGATAAAAAGGATATCTTAAGCTAAAGTAAAACGTGTTTCAGCCAAGGCCGCCATGTCTTTGGATATGGCCAAATGAATATTATCTTAACAAAAATCAACCATATCCTTGGCTTTATTCTATTAATATTTCCCAATTATAAGAATATATGACCCAATTCTAAGAGAATCAAAGGATTCATTATCTTGTTCTAAGATACCTACGAGAAAATATTAATTATCTCAAGGTAATCATTTCTTTGGCCCAAGAATCTAAATCTTGACTCGGGCCTGATCTTTTTAAATGAAGCTACTAATCTCAAAGACATGTTCTTGATATAAATAAATAAATGTTCTCGCGATAAATGAATAGTCTTGAGGTAAAGTAATTTTACAGAGATATGTACTTTCATTTAAGATTTTTAAATTCTTACTTCAAATAAAACTATCTTCTGTAAAGAAATATTTTCTTAGCTCAAGAATATGCGTTCTTTGACCTAAATCCATTAATTATTATATATCTTACCTTAAAATCACATCTTAAATTTGAATTTAAATTATTAAAAAAAAATAATACCCCATATTTACAAAATATAACTTAAGTAGTCTTGTGTTTCTATTTAGTATAATGGAACTATTTTTCACCTCTCAGCTATCTATAATCTTTTATAAGCTTTTAGTTAAATGTGTTGAATAGAATTTGAGCAAAAAGTTAGAAGTTTGTTCTTTCACGTACTCCAAAAATTAGGTATATTTGGTAAATTCTGGGTATATTTTTTTTTTTAATAAAAAAACTCAACAGGCTGTTGAAAATCTGTTATTATTTAAAGGTAGCTTTGATTGCTTAAAAGATCACTGCAAAAAAAAGATGACCCCTTTAATAAAGGGTTCTTGTTGTTTCATGTATTCGATAATGGCGCAGTTAAGGTTTAGAAAAAAAAAACAATATATGGAAAATAAATATATATTAATCAGTCACATTTAATGAAAAAATCTCCTAGACCAAGAATAACATCAAAGCAAGACTAAACACTAATTTTTATCAACAAAAACAGATACTCTGGTAAGACATAGGAAACAAACTTATATATTAAATAGACAATACAAAAATTGGTCTAAATCAGTCACAAAAAGAAAAAATATTCTAGACCAATAATAACATCAAAGCAAGAATATAAACAATGCTTTTGAATCAATCAAACCAGATATTCTGGTAACATACATATGAAACAGACTTATAATATATTAATAACTTAAATCAGTCTCAAAAATAAAATATATAATCTTAGAACATACTAAACAACGATATTTTATCAACAAAAACATAAATCTTGTAAGGGCGGTTGATTCATCATAGAAAAGGATTTTATGAAAATAGAATTTTATTTTGAAAACAAGTAGGTATCTCATATTAAAAAAATTAAACAAAATGGTTTATTCATTCATACTTGGCACTACTGCCAAGGCAAACTTTTCCTCTGGTACCCTTTTCAAAAAGTATTTAAGCATACAAGAAGTATCCATACATAATTGTTTCCAATTTATTTACGCTTTTCAAGAAAATCAACTCCCATGAAAAAATTATAAACTTGTACTTAACTTAGTTATTAATTCAAACTTAAGAATATTTTCACAACCAGAAAATGTTAATATATTATACCTATAATACCTATACATTGTATATAGGTATAGGTACTACTTAATAACTGAAATAAAGCAGGACCCATTACCGGTAAAATGTATATTATGAACTTGTTTAGAATATGTCATGTCATCAAGTGATTTAATAAGTAACGAATTTTTAAAATTTGATACAGTGCATTTATTAGTTATAATTTGAAAAGCTTGGACGTGTTCAGAAAATCCAACAGTTTCAAAAGGCAGTAATAAAAAATAAATTTTTCCCTCATTTGTAAACATATGTACTTTATTTCAGCAAATTGTGTCTCACAAATTTGTATAGGAAAACCTTTCTTATATATAATGTTATTGATATTTATCCAAGACACTCCAACTACTTTTTGTGATAATTTGAATATTGTTAAAATATTTTCAGGAATTTCGTATCGGGGACCAAATTCAATTTTTTTTTCAAATCCTTTTTTACACAAGAATCGGTTTGATAATCTTAGTTGCTGTTTAAGTGATAAAGTAAGCAGTAAGTTTTTTCGGCATGTAACTGAATTAGTGGTTTGTTTTAGTAGTCTGTGGAATGCTTCGTACCTCATACACCAGTAAAACCTGGGCGGCCCAATATTTCTTATAACCATAGGATAATGTAGTAGAAAATGGTACTTTGGTTTTAAATTTTCTTGAAACAAATCCATATACATGCTGTGATGTTCTCTTATCAACAATTGAAGATAGTCAATTAGTTGTTCGGTGAATAACCGTTCGAGTAAGATATCTACAATTTTTACGAGTAAGATATAAAAATTCCAAATTGGTTCTACATCCGGGACCAGGTCTCCAACAAGTATACCGAAATAGACGGTGAGGGAAAGCATTTCGGATGCACTCATAATAATTTGTTTTCTTTGTAAATGCTGTAACTTAACTTGAGGCATTGCATTTCCAGCATCAGTTTTCGAGAAATTAAAAAACTTAATCCTGCTATTTAAAAGATCCAGATCAAAATATTTTTTATTTAAAAGACCAGATATTATGCATGCCATGTCGTATCTTAAAATGCCTTCGAAGCAGTCGTGCATTAGATCACATGAAAAGTTTTCAGTAACGTGAAAGTTTTGCAAATAATGCCATACACAACTTTCTTTGACACCATGTGACAAAGTTAAACAATCAGCTTCATAGTTTTCTTTTGTGCGTAGAACAAAATGCGAATCATTTGTTTCTCTTTGTGTTATGTTTTTAGGTGCTAAGCAAATTCTACAAAAGTTTTCTGCATTAAAACTTTCTGTAAATCCCATAACAAAATTTAAACCCAAGTTATCACCGGTCATTAAGAGCATAACAAAATATACGATTTTCTCTTCGCCATGAATTGTTATAGAAAGTCCCTGAGTTTCAAGAAGGCTCAATTCTTCAAGAATATTTTGAAAAACAGTTCTATTACCAAAAGAAGCTCTGTCTGAGGTAAAAATCAGTTGGCTTAAGAATATATTTTCAAGCAACGAGGAATATTCGGGGGGCACACAAGCCAGTGACATATAGAGAGCGCCAATTTTGTAGGCTCCAGCCCTTGAGCCTAACGGATTTAATGGTTCGAAATCGTCAAAAAAGTTGCTTGTTTTCATTAAATTATCGGAGGTTCCTATTGTAAAATCTATTGGTCTTATGAATAGTTTTTTTTGTTCCAAATACTTCATTCTGTGATATTCGGTGCCAAATTTCAATAATTTACCACTTACTTCCTTAAAAACATTGTCTAATTTTACTGACAAGTCTGTGTTGTTTTCAACTGTTTTTTTTATGTATAAGAAAATATTATCGATAAGTTCATGACTGTACATCAAAAATTGATGTACAGTTCCTCTGTTTAATGACTGGTTTGCATAAAGTTTTGTGATGAGAGTACTGATTATGGATTCGATATCATCATCTACTTCCCTTAAGTTGGTAGAGTCTGATTCTGATACGTTTTTCGGGGGGTTTATATCAGGGGTCTTAAATGTTTCTGTGAAATTATTAACATCTAGTAAAGCAGGTTTTTCAACTTTACCTAACTTACTTAATTCGTGTGACATCAAATGTTTTCTTAAACCACTTATATCCCTGTAGGATCGATCGCATTTAAACAGCTTACATTCGTACTTCGATAAATATGGATGAAAACATTTTAAATGCAAAAGTAGAGTTTTAATTGCATAAAATCCTTTGTTACATTTAAAACAAGTAAAAATTCTTGGCATGGCTTTATCGTAGTGTATTTATTGTTTTAAGAAATTATTTGCAGCTTCAAGCAGAAGGAGTGTCTTAAATGAATATCATAGTAGGTACATATAAAATATCATTTTACAACAAATCATTTACACTTGGAATTTTGGGATCATATTTTGTAAAATATTTGTAAATGCGCCATTGCAACAAATACAATATGTGGGAACACGGAATGGGATACTTAGCATCTAAGACTTGATACATCTTAAAGCAAAAATCTAAAGCATCGATAACTGAAATACATTTATATTGGCGGTCGTTAACAATTACAAAACTACCCGTAATATTATTTAAAGTTGGACCAACAATTAAAATGTATGGTTGAACCGTTAGATTTTTTTTAAACATGAAATCATTTCGTTGCTTTTTGGCTTTGTCTACATCACTCGGTATTTTTACGTGCAACAAAAAAGTATCTCGAGCTTCACTTACCGATGGCTTCCAATTTGTTTTACCTGTGTGCGAGTCTTGGGTGGAACTAAGGCTGGGAGAAGGTGTAGCTTTATTGCGGTCGCTGAGTCTGTAAACATATTGCCTTATAAAAAATGATACAAATGTAAATAAAAAAAACAAAAAAATTTATTTAATTATTAAATTTCTAAAGGGATCTGAAAAGTATCATTTAATTTAAATTTTACTTATAACTAAAAGTAAGGTGAACATTTTTACAAAAGCGACAATTAATTTTAATTAACGTTTCTGACTTTAATCAAGTGAAAAAATAGAATATATCTATGTGTAAAACATACCGCTTGTTATTTCCCCATTCAGAAGTTCTAGCAGAGTGTTGTCTGTAGGTGTTAATGACGATTTTCTTATTGCCAAAACCGTCTCAAAAAAATTTTGAAAAACTGTGTCGACGTTAAAGTTTTCATGTTGGGGATGGGTATTTTCAAAATCCCACTTAACCTAAAAATATATCAGGTGAGAGAAACGTAATTACTATACATATTTATAAATATAATGGGAAACATAATATATATTAATGGTCAAAATTGTATTATACATGGTGGTCCATTTAATTAAAGATAGTCTTTATTATACAAACGGTGAGTTTTTTTAAACCAAATCAAATGAAATGTGTTGCGTGTTTTGAGAGAAGAAAAATAATGACATTTATTTTTGACCTTCACAATTTTTTTTTAATAATATATGGGTATATTTTTCATTGCAGAATCATATATATACATATTAATTGTATCATTTATTTTTTTCTCTCTCTCAGACTATCCGACAACTTTTATTTAAACTTTTTTCCAATCTCACGTTTTGTAAATCATCGAGCCGTTTGAAGTTAAATTTACCACCCTGTATACGCTCTAAAATTTTCACAATTTTATGAACTTTTTAAAAAATTACACAACCATTAGGCAAAGGGTACCTAGTCTAGATGTCAAATTTTAATATTGACAAAAATAATGAATTTTTGTAGAAATGTGAAAAAATGGTTATTTTTAGAAAATTTTGTGGTCAGAATACCATTTGTTTAATATTTGTTCAATTTTTAGGTGATACATAATTTTTACTGTTTGAATGGTATACCAATTATTTTTATCTAGAACTACGTATTTAGAAAATATTTTTTCCTTTAGTTTTTTTTTAAATATGACAAAACAGCACTATAAAATTTGTTGAAGTGACCGAAACATATCAACTGAGTAATTGAATGAAGTCTTTAGATGCACCATTAGGTATTTGATAATTGGTGCAGGATTAATTTTTTATAAAATTTTAGGGTGTCTTGTATATATCTTTGTCTAATACTGTAGATAACTTACCAGTTCTGGCGCTAGGGGACCCTTTAGAATCGGCCATTTATCCAGGAATGTCTCAATTGTATCCACGGATTCCAATTTACGAATTTTGTATGATTTTTTCCAGTGATGCAAGACCTCTGAGGTTGGTTCAACGTTTTTCTTTAGCCATACATGACTGTCTCTAGCTTCATCTGATATGGTTTCTGAAACAAACAAAAAAACATTATTGTCTCAACGGCCCAACCAAAAAAGCTATTAATGATATACCGATGTCAGAGCAAAACATTATTTTACTTATGACTATTAGTTTACCTTTTTCATTTAGTTTTTCTGTGTCATCAGGATTATTAAAGGATTCTTCCTTGGTTTGGTTTTCTTTTTTTAGATTACTGATAATCCATAGCAAGTTTCTTTGTTTATCAGCTAATTTACCCCGTGACCTCTCGGATATATTTCTTAAGGATTTGCTTTTTGGAATAGGGGCAATAAAATAGGTAGAAGATTTTTCATTGGGAATGGAATCTTCAATTTTCTTCGCCAAAATATTCAGGTCTTCTTTTGATAAACGTTTGTATTTGTTAATCAAATGTTTAATTAAAAGTTCTGAAAGCCTATCCCTGTCAAGGTTTGAAAGTGCAGAGTGCTTGTTTGATTTGAACAAAATTGCTTGTCCAACAATATCTGACTTCAAAAACTCAATAAGATCAAATTCTAACAAAGCAGAGTATGAATTTTCTTCTTCTGAACTCACAATTGACAAACTGGAGCCTGTAACATAACCTGATGAAGTCGCCAGAGTTAGTGTGGTATCTGTTGCTGTCGCATCAGATGGCACATTATTTTCTGCATTTTCTTCAAAGGCATCTTGATGATTGTTTATAATTATTATCGGTATTCTGCCATTATGACCATCTTGTACAATAGTTTGCTCTCCAGTTGCCTCGATTGCCGTGGATCCTTGGTATTGTAAAATAGTCTGCTCACCAATTGCCTCAATTGCCTCGGTTTCTTCTATTTTTTTCTTTTTTGGAGCTGGCTCATACTAAAAAATAATTACGTGTATTTATAGCAAAAATAAAAAATTTAACTTAATTTCAAATCAGTAAAACAATTACAAATAAATAACTGTTTAAATTTGTTTAAAATGTTAGAGTAAGTAAAGGTTTAAATATATAAATGGTGCACCTGAACTCGATTTTCTAAATACATTTTTCACCCCCCCCCCCCAGGTGTTATTATTGAAATCTGCATTCCCAAAAACCCATAAAAAGACATATTACTCGATTTTTTAAAAACATTCTTACCCTTTGCCCTTACCCCTCATTTTCCACAAAAATATCAAACAGGGGTTGTAATTCAAATCTGCATAAGTACCCAAGAACCCATGAAAATACGTATTACTCAATTATAAATAAATAATTAATTGTTATTTTTACCAATTAACCCCTCATTTCACCCCCTTCCCCTCTACCCATTTTACTGGTATAACAATCCGAACTATTATCATGTACCAAATTTCAAGTGAAATATTATTTTCTACTAAACCCTCAAACCCTCATAATTGAAATCTATCCCAAAAACCTATAAAAAGACATATTACTCGATTTTTTAAATACATGTTTTTTTATATAGGTTTTAATTTTTACCCCATTCCCTATTTGCCTTCACTACTTATTTTCCACTAAAACATCAAACAGGTATTAAAATTGGAATCTGCACGCCCAAAAACCCATACAAAAATACATACTTAATTGATTTTTTAAATACATTTTAATTTTCACCCCCTCCCCCTTTTACCCTTACTTCCTTATTTAATATCTATACTCACCTCTATATTGACAGCATTATTTATACGTTTAATTGATCGCTTGAGTTTAATTTTGTCCCCAATTCGGCTTTCTGTTAAAATATCTAATTCCGGTTCAGATAAGTAAGAAAGAATTTCTAAATCCGTAATGTTCTGTTCTGGAACAAAAAATACGTTAACATATATTCAATTCTAAAGGAGAAAAACATGAGTAAGCACTTTTTGACAATATTAAAATAAGTAAATCTGTATTGAGATGTCTAATCAACAATCAAAAGAATTTTCCTTGAAATTATCTTATGTTGAGGATATTCTATGGAACGCCGTTTTACTTTTTAGTCTGCTATATGCCCGGTATTAATTTAAATTGAATAGGACTTCATTATGGCAATTTATTTTATAATATTATAATAAAAATGTAATTTTAACTGAATCCTTGGAACATCTAGAGCTAAAGCCTTCATATAGATTTTTAACAATCAATTAATTTGATTTAGCTATTAAAATGTATGTCAGGATATTTGGATGGGTCTTTACAAAATTAATTCAATTTTCATTATATTATTATAATTAAAATGCATTTTTTTTATTATAATATAATTTTATTACTTACAAATTTGTTGATATCAATATTTATCCAATATTTAACGAGTACCTTTGTAGTATTTTGTGGGAAACAATATAGCCGATTATCAATTTTTATGAATGGTATTTTCATTTACAGCAATTTCTATGATTATCTATTTTCATTGAAACCAATTTCCATTGATATCAATTTCGATTGAATACAAGCACCTCGAATGCATTTTTATTATCGGAAGTTTCGCCATCTATAGCCTCCCAAAAGAAATATAATGTGTTTGCGTGAGTGTGTTCGATAACTCAAATTAATTTGCGAATGAGTCGTCATACCAAAGAGAAGTCTTCGCGCTCAAAAAGGTTTGTAAAATTCTGGAGCTTCTCTGGTCTGGTATTCTGAATTCTAGAATTTACGCTTCAATAAAATGTTTTTAAAATTATTAAACTAATTATTTTGAATCTAAAGATTTTATTTTCAATACAGTTTATTACGTCCTACCTGTGCAGTTGCAGGCAGTAGAAATCGAGATTGAAATTATAACCGATAAACAAAAGTGACAGATATAAGATATTTCAAATTTCCAAAATAATACATTTTCAAAAATGTGGATTGGTGCTTACCGTCAAGCTGTTAAGATAAATTTAAAAAATGGTAATTTAGGATATATTTACTATAATAATAGAACAATATGGTTTTAGCTACTTGTATAGGGCACTTTTGAAACTGGTTTGTATTTTTCAATTGTAAGTAAAAACTAAAAATGTCAATAGACGGCACTAGTGCAGCAACTCAAGTAACAAATGTTATAAAATATGAATGGAAGTTTCCCCTGCAATTATTTTACTTGCAGCATTCTTAACTTTTATTTTAAATTAATTAATTATTTTAATCAAAATAAATATCACGAATCCTCACGATGAGCACTTTAGATAATCTGACATTTGTAAACCTCAATTTTATTTTCTTGCTGAATGCTGAAGAGACCGGCGCCGGCGTGGGCATACCGTTGTAAGTGTATCGTGGTGTTAATCATAATTTTATAAACAATGAGTATTAAAAGGCGATTCGTATGTTGCGTTATAGAGGCTGCTTTTCTAAAAGCAACAACGCCGAATTAACTACTTACGATGGTTGGGGCTCATCTGGGCGAGGCAAAGTTTTGCGATGACAAAAAACGGTCAATGGGTTTTACGTATTTGGGGGCCCTTCGGCAGCAACTCAAAATTTACATGATGACAAAAAAAAGAAAAGATCCTCAGTTTTGTATTTCGCTCGCTGATGTCTCTCGGGGCCCCCACCACATATTTGAGCCTTACGCGTTGTGGCCTTTTCAATCATTAAATCCCCGCAAAAACAAGACGCGCAAGCTCTGTGCTGGGGCCACTGCCGACGCGACGGCGGGGGCCTGAGTCAGTGGCGGGCCGTTAGTATATGAAGTGGGAGGGCGAAGGCAAAAAATAGTATTCGCATGACGTGCGACGTCGATGGTTCGGCAAACTACTTTCAACACTTCGAGATTTTAGTTTTAAATAAATTTGTACAAGCTATATTGTCACAGATTACAAAACAATCTGTGAAGTAACACTTATTTTCTCGGTTAGTGATAGTGTCTGATTCTGATGTTAATGAAAGGTTTATAATTTGAATCGGCCATTGAATTCGGATTTATTTTTTAATTTATCAAATATATATATATATATATATATATATATATATATATATATATATATATATATGTATACAACCATTATTGTTAAGCCCCCGTTTATACAATGATATAACAATTTCAATCAAACAACATAACCTTTATTTTATTGGTAGGTGTAAAATAAACTAGCAAAAGCTGAATCTGATTTTTTATCCAGAAAGCTATTTTTATGTTTTGAAATCTGAAATGCGTGTTTAAACGTTCTATCTGTAGCACCTCCACTTTGAGTTTTTATCTATTTTGTTTTATGATATATCTTACTGTAACAGTGTTGCCGTATCTTCTTTTAGTTCCGGATTTCTGCTATTAACTTTTGTTTTTTAAATGGGACGCCCTATATTTGTTTGTTATTTTGATTTACTATGATATTGTAACTTCAACCATGACGTGTCAAACCAGAACCTTCGTATATCAGGGTGACTAGAAATTGCTTAGGCTTAAATGGATATTATGCCTTTATTTGCCGATTTTTTAAAATACTGCATATTGTTGTGGGGGGTATCATTATATATTACTCGCAAAGGCTAACCCGAAGAGCGACATTAAAAAAAAGATTTTTTAGAAAAAATCGTTTAATATTTAAATGGGCGTAAAAGATGTTTAGTGAATAGACAGATAATTTTATTTTTCTCGGGGTTCTTGGAGGTAAGTTAATAGTTTTTGCCAAATCACAGCACTCTAGAATAAAAATTAGTTAAAAAATAGCATTCAATGTGAGAATTACATATAGTTGTACTTGGAATATCTCAACCATTGAGGTAGTATATTGGAATGGTCCCAACGAATGAAAACACGCAAACATATACAGGGTGTTACAAATTTGATACAATGTCGGTTAAAATAGAGCAAAGTTGCGCAATTTAACATCGAATAATAAGTAGTTGACAAAGTTAGACAATTATGACTACCTCCGAGGATATAGGTACGTAAAATACCGAAAAATCAGCTATACATATTTTATTTTTTTCAGGCTGCATTTGAAGAGATATCACAAAATAAATTTTATATCTTTATAGCTACTTTCCATTATCAACAAGATGGTGCACATAGATTTGAAATCCGACGTTTCTTTTTCGCGGTCAGATCAACTAATTTTTTTTTTAGATAGACCTGCGTTTTTTAAAAGCCCTTGATTTCATAATATGTGCGTGAGTACCAGAATGTAAAAACTAAAAATAGAAAACAAAATCAGCTTTGTAGGTTAAACTTGTGTAACCTACAAAGCTGTGTGTAAAGAGACCTTGTGAACAAAATTACCAAGATAATAGGGCATGAATGCAATGTTTTTGTTTTGGGGTATTCTTCAATATAACATGTTCTGCATTCCAACATACGACAGTTTCGGTTTGAGTACGTGCAGGAGACAAATGCACCCTGCACCCCCTTTCCCCCCGAGCTAATAACCCAAGCAAAAATTACATTATATAAAGCATTTCGGGACTTATACCTCACAAACATTGAGAACTTTGTTTTTTTTAGTCTTCATGCTTATGTTGTTCCAACAAGAACCTAGAACTTTTTTTTAGTTATCAAATGTTTGCCTCCCCCTCTAAGACGGCATTCTAAATATACCACTGATGTGTTCATTTTTGTAAATCCGTATCTTGATCGACACGCAGCTTTGAAAGTGAAGTGCACATACCTATAAATTATAATAATAACTCACATATTAAACAAGGGAGACAAACATGAAAATAGTGTCCTAATTATCAAATAAATATTGTAAATAAAGATATAGTGATATACCTATACAACCTTACTACAGTTTGCTTTAATAAGGGTGACCACATATACTGTTTTTAAGAGGAATGTTCTCTTTTTCGGGTCCATGTACTCTGGTACTCTTACTATTTTCATAAATACGACAAATATCCTCTATTATGAAAAATCTGGGACAAATGATCTCTATTTTGCGAAATCTGGTGCCATTTTCTAATTATTTTTGTTATTTTTAGTCCATATTATTATGTGTATTATAATTATTATTAAAAGTTATTGAATTCTGCGAAAGTGATAAGACTTTACTTAATTATTATACGCTGGTACCTATTTTTACATTTCGTCGAAATATACTCTTTTCATTTTAAAAAAATCTGGACAGTTTACTTTAAATCACGTTTAAGAAGCCAAAAAAAATTGTGGTAGAGCATGTCGCCGGCACACAGCTTCCAGGAGAAATTGCAATTTGCCATTACAAATTACATTGTGTGGTAATCTGTGAATTATAGCTGAGAATTCAAAACCTTGTTTTCTTTTTTCTGGTATAAATATATAGAATAGCTTGTTTTGGAATAGGATGTTGGCAGGTAGATAAGTTCGTTTTAACTTTTTTTCATTATTATCTGTAATTTTGTACGTGGTCACATTTTAAATATAGGGGTGTATATCGTATTCCGCAATGATTTAATAACTAAGTGTTCCCAATCGAACAATAATTAAACACGTTTTAACTGTCATTGATTACCTACGAATATGTTTTTCATTATTCGCATCCGACTCGTCATAACGTCATGCACAACACAGTCTTAATTTTAGATTCACTTTTAAATCTTCGAACGCATGCCTAGCCAGAAACTCGGGTATTTAAAAAATTACAGATTTCTGCTCTTGTTGTTCTTAGTTTGCACTAGATCGCTCCACGTCCGATAATTAAAATTGAAACAAGGTGGCTGCATTCTATGAAAATTGATATTCAGAAGAATCGACATTAATAAAAATTCGAAATAAAAACAATGCATATTAAATAAAACCAGTTACCTTATACCCGCTAATCATTTAAATTCCACAACTCTTATACAATTAAATCTCGTATTAACTTTTATTTATTTATTCAAATGTATATTCAAGTATTTTAATTTCAATGGTAAAGGGCCCGTGTTATATCCGTTTGATGTAGTATAAATTACATATAAACGAAAATCAAAATCAAAATAATGAGCATTATTCTATTTACATTTTTAGGGTGTTAATGGAATTGACATTAAAAAGAAATGATATCGTAAGAGATGCTTTAATTTTTTTTGATATGCGATAAAAATAAATTAATTTTTTTTATTACATGAGTTCTTAAATCAGATTTGCCTTCATACGGTTGAAATAAATTAATCTCCACAAAGTCGTTATTGCATTCTAATGTTTTCGGTATTAATATTAATTTAATGCGATCCCGTTTGAAGCGATTACATTTTAATAAGAGTCAATTTATTAAATATTTAAACTGATTTTTGTATATAGCATTTATTTCATACCAATTTTTATTAACATCGATTTGTTGAAATGCAATAACTAAGGAAAGACGCATGTATATAGAAATTTTAAGTAGGCTGTATACGTGTTAAAAAAGGATAAACAACTACTTTTTTGTGGTATCAATTGAAATGGTCTGCAAAGAAATTGCTTATCATAAAAATGTCATTCGGTAAAATCGGTATCCACAAAAATTCGATATCGGAAGAATTAAAAAGAATAAAAATTGTATGAAGGCAGCATCATTTATATGTTTTGCAATTAAATTTGGTATCAAAGACGCGTATGACTAAAAAGTAAAACGGCGTTCCATAATATTCACTTTATCCCAAGATGTATAAAAATATAACGAGAGAATTATCTTATTTGAGGTACATCAACTTTCGTTCTAGAATTTAATCTTACAATGAAATAATATCTCTTTTGCTAAGATTATAGTTCTTTTTAGGAAGATCAGTACTAACTATAGAGGAATGCAAATATCCGCCATTTTAATCGGTGTGCAGCAACACCATTCTACAAAAAAGTTAAAAGTATCAAGCTTAAAAACTAATAATAAAAACACCCCTACATTGACATGAAAATAGCTATAAAGTCAAGCAAATATTTGCAGTAACACGGTATTATATGCCTATGAATATAACCATAACCTTATTTTGTATAATAATTATACCGGCAAAATTAATAAAAATATATGCAGACATACCTTGAAACTTAGGCCACAAGTGTTCTAAATTGAACTGGTTAAGAAAAGTAAGAACTTCACTTACTTTAGTAGTTTCACTCATGACGATATCCATGAAAAACTTGCTAAATCATGTAGGTATGAGTTTTTTCAACAGCGGCACTACAAACCGATAGCGACTACTGGGACCACTGACCACGAATGACCAAACCTCGAAACCACGATCGATATGTTCGGAACCGACCGGGAACAACGTGGACACGCTGACCGCGAAGCGCATGTGGGTTTGGGATAAGGACGTACTCTTTCAGCAAGAACCGATAAACAAAAAATCTATTTCCTAAAGACGGTTGCCTCAGAACAAGTACTTTATTCGTCAAGATAATTAGGGAATATTGCGAAGAACGTAAAATCTCTTTTGACAAGAACAGATGAGTTTTAACTAAATATATGTCCTTAATTGAAGATAATCAACCACCAAGATAATATATTATCTTATAATAAGAAGTCATTTTTATCTGTGTACGTAGGTATATATAGATTGGTAAAAATTTGGTACGAATCCAAAATGGCGGCTTAACAGATTATTTAAAAACTATATATTAGATTGATTGCAAATTTTGTACAAAAATTAAGTTTGATACAGAGATGAACTGGTAAAATTTGGTACGAATTCAAAATGGCGGGGCAAAATGAAATGTTTCTCATCGTGAAATTACCCTCCCAGATTTTTACATATCTTCATTTTTAGGGTCCCTAGATGCTAAAAACATGTTTTCTCAATTCCGGCGGTCTGGCTGTCAGTCTGTCGCGCATAGCTTAAAATTTTCTTGCCCGATTGACTTCAGATTTTGGTCAAATATTAAGACCGATATGATGAGTATGATAACATTTTGGTAAAAGTCAAATATGGCGGAGCATAATGGCGGCCTAGTAATAACATTTTGGTAAAAGTCCAATATGACGCAGCATAATGGTGACCTAGTAAATTGTTAAAAAATATTTACTTGAGGCAAATTATTCAATAATTTATCTCAAATTAATCACAAAAATCCAGTGACACATAGGAATGAACTGGTAAGATTTTAATACGAATCGAAGATGGCAAAACAATAATAAAATGTTTTTAAAAATCGGCAAATTTCCTTTACCCGGAACTTCTCTCGTCATAAATCTCTCCTTTTATTATGAATAGCGAAATTGGCCCAATTTAGTTCTATACATAGTAATTTAGTAACACATACAGTGTCTTCAGATATTTTTATCGGCAGCCACTTGATTTTTGGGCTGATTTATACCTTTATCAATTCAGTCATATAATGCCAAATGTGCAAATTACTAAATGTGGACAAATCGAGTTTATACCTTTCTATGAGAACCATAAAAATTACGAGTAAGTAAACTGCATTATAATTAAATAAATAATAAGTGAACAACTCTTATGTATTAACATTTCTTTTAGGTTAACGGTTTGGGCATGGATAAAAGCTGGATGGTTTCCACTCAGTTTTTCCTTCGCAATACTTGAATTTTTTCATTATTTGATGATGCAAATAAACAAGTTGCAATCGTTTAAATAAATTGTCGATGGAAAACATGCATTGTTGACAAATAATATTACTTTTAAATTTCTTAATTATTTCTCTTTCTATTAACAAGAAATCAATAATTAAAACAAAATAAATAAAAATTGAATCAACAATAAAAATAAACTATTGTAAATTATAAAAGCCATATTGGATTCCTACCAAATTTTTACTAGTTACTACCTATGCCACACTTGATTTTTGGGCTGATTTTTCCCTATATGAATTCAGTCAATATCAATCAATAATTTCCTTGCAATTTCAATTTTAATATTTTCAGAAGAATTAAATTTAAACAACAAATTTTATTTTTTTTGAGATTCTGAGATTTTTCAATAGCTTTTCCTTTTTTTCTGGGAATTCTGGGAAAATTTCCGCTGATCTACTTTTCCGGAAAAATCGCTTTTGTTTTAGAATTCCAATAAGAAAATCCGGGCACTCAAGGAAAGCTAGGTATATTTATATTAAGTGCACCCAGCAGAAAAAGTATAGGGATTAACTCAATTAATTACACAATTGTCGCCATATAAAATAAAAAACACCACTAGGTCAGAAGCTAAAATATTATACAAGGAGACGCACTGACGAAAAAGAAAGTGTACAGAAGAAGCTTTCAAGATATTTAGTAACCTCAACATTGATATCCCAAATATATCGAAGCCGCATTTTGCTCAAAACAAACTTATACAACTTTACGGTTCAGGTAAAGAGGGGGCGGAGACTAGTATTTTTTATATATTTATGATGATAACTTTAAAATTTTGAGTTACTTTGATTATTATTTAAATTGAAAATGAATTTTAAAATTCGGCGCACGGATCTTGAGCTGCGACATCTGAAAAGACTGGGCGGTAAAATGTATAAAAACACATTATATATGTGTGTTGTTGAGAAGGACCTAATATATTCGCTGGTTTATTCGACTCCTCAGAACTTTCATTGAATATTTTTTCCCCGCATAGTTACTGTAGCTCATGAATCATTCGTCAGACTTTATCTTGGCATCTTTATAATTTTCGCAACAAAAAGTGATTTTTTAAATCGTTTATGTCTTTTAGTTAATATTAATTAAAGTTAACATTTTAATCCTAAAACATGAATCCTGTAATGTATCAGTTTGCGTTCTTTCAATCACTTTGTTTATTAATTATTATATTTTTAACGCGCTCTGTTTATTATATCTGAATACAAAACTTTACATTTTACTTTAAAATAAAAATCTGTGATGTTTTATTTACGTTATTGCATTAATATTTGACAACCACTGCCAAACTTCTATTATAGTTTTAACAATGGTTTTATTGACTAACCTGGTAGCGTTGTACTCTCATACAACGCCGCGGCCGGTACTAACCGGGTGCGAATCCACCTAGCGGTATCGATTATTGATTTCAATGACAGTCCAGGGCAAAACTAACGTAAGAACTCTAATACGGCTTTAACGAAGCTTTTTTGACACATCTGGTGCTAACCCGGGGTGGAATCATTAAAGCTGCTTTAATTATTTCTGTGTTATTCAAAGGGTAGTGCGTATTTTCACCTAAACTACACCGACCCAAACAATTAGTGGACTGAAACTTCACTGGCCCTAACAGTCGAAATCCCGACAGATTGGAATGTGTGGAATGCGGCGCTAGCCCGACAATTTAAATAGCGAATTGGCGAGCTACGCTACTGGCTAAAAATTCTTTAAATGGGCCTGCTGTGTTGTCAAGTTTTATTGATGAAAATAAATATATTGTTTGTTCATTGTTAATCAAAACCACACCATGAAAAAATGATGTTAGCGTATTTGCCTGCATTCTAACTTTGAAGTGAAAATATTTTGACTGTTTTTTTTGTTTATTATAAAGTATTTGTTTATCATAGGATAATTTCTATTTAATGGAATAATGGAGATAGAATATTGAAAAAAAAAATTGTTGGAAAGCCCAGGAAGAGGTTATTACTTGTTTGCATTCAGATGATTTTAAACCTTCTACTTTTAAACTCGGTATGTAAGATAATCTTATTTGTTAGTATATAGGATTGAGTCCCCCTCTGTTATTAATGTGGATGTTGTTCCCTACCTAAAGATAAAATAAAGTTTTACTCAAAAGATCATATAAAAATCCACAAAAGCCTTGAAGCTTGAACATATATCTTTTAACTAATTTGTTTTGTGAGCTTTTTGAGACACACAATTTCAACTTTTTTTAGAGTTTAATTTTTTATCCTGATCCTAAGCAAATACCTATCTAAAAATCAGTTTTTATCAGTCACATATTGATTAGTGTTTTATAAGATTGTTAATGATTTTGCCTAAGCTTGTTATTCATGCAGGTACTTTATTAATTGTAATTCGTTTTAGGACCAATGCAAGTCTTCTTGATGTTTCATATAGGTATCGTAGACAAGGCTTAGGAAGTTAGTTCTGCTCATATGTGCATTGCAGATATTAATGACGTATATATTATAGTCATACTTCAGTACTCTTTGTTGCCCTGTTTGCATAGGAAGAAAGAAAAGACTTTAGTTACGTGTATTGATCCGAGTGTCATATAGCCCCAATTATAGCCCATTCCATCAATGTAATAATTGGGGCTCTTTATTATATGGAAGCTTCAAATTCTGCACCTTTAAATTTACTGAATATGCTTGTCACATAAAGTGGTGCATTTTTAATTACTGTTGCTGAGAAAGTGATATATACATACATATACAGATGATAAATGTAGTGTCAACTTTATTTTTAATTCTATGTTGAATACATTTTTTTATTGCTGTAGAGTGTATCACGTATTTTGTATATTGATTAAAGATATATAGCTAAAGTTTAGAAATTTGAATATTTATATATTTTCTCGAGTTGTTGTACACAATTCAGTAATAAGTTAATTTAGTAAGTATGCCAGATATCGCACATCACACCTTCAATTTTTTTTAAATCTAAGTATGGTTTAGGAAAAAGTTAGATACATGATATAATTATAAATCACAAAAGTCTTTCGAAGATATCCTCAATTAATTTCGTGCTTTCAGATTCTTAGGCTTATTAACTGAAATAAAGTAGTTTAGATCTTGTAAATTATTTTATCAATTAACTTTTAAAATACAAACTTTTATAGCCTAATCTTATAGAATTTCCTAAAAATATCTTATCGTTAACTTTACCATATGTTGGGAACTGGCCGCCAAACATATAAGACTGCGTATTGTTAAAAAAAATTATGGTGTATCTTTTAGAATCTTTATTCAAGTAAATGTTAAGTTTTCTAAATAAATAGTTCCAAACCAGTAAAAAGTTATCCTACAATAGCTTTATATATAGATTCCGGCATATCGGAGATAATACCACGAGTGCTTAAAAATTATCTGGTTAATTTTTAAGCACGAATGGTATTTAGGAGGAATATTTCACGAATTAAATCAAAAGCAGGTTTCATATTGTCAAGATTTCATTTTTTGGTTAGGTATGTAACCGCACCTAACCAGGTAAGTGGAAACACGATGTTTCCTAGACGACGTGGTATTTCCGCTATAATTTTTCGAAAACACCACCAGTATTACGGGAAAATTTGTACATGAGTGGAATATTCAGCTGTACATATATGGTATTATATTATAGGGCTAATAATACCTAAGGTTGAGACAGTGTTTTAAGAGGGATAGACATTGACTAAAAGCATTATCCCTTATAATACCTGTAGTGCTTTGTTTAATGTCCAATTAAATAAAATAATGCAAACATATCAATATTATATAATTATACAAAAATCTTGAATACTTCAAAATGAAGTAATCGTTTTATGATTGTATACGAATTTTGATTGATCATAAATTAAACCTCCATTTAACTTTTTTGTTGAAAGGGGTAGAAAAAATTGGTAAACGCCGAAGTTGTAGATTTTTAATCCATTATTTTCTATGTATTCTGGGTGTTTTTTCAAATTCTGAAAAGATTAACAAGATAGATTGTCTTGTTTTTAAAATACAGACAACTGTATTTTTGCTATGATAACTTTAATTAAGTTTATGTAGAGTTTATATGAATTTTTTTCTGAGTCCAGTCTGGAGTTGGCCTAACCCTGGATGTAATAATAATAGCTATATTTTAAAAAATGATATACTTTAAATCATTTTGTGTATTTAATCACAAATATTTGTAAAAGTTATGCATTTGTGTACGTTTCTAATTATTGTGAGGCATTTGACACAACCCCTCAGGCTATGCTACTGGACATTGTGGATAGCTATATGATGTGGGGGATCCATGTTGAATGTTTTCAAAATATATCTAATTATGTTAAGTAGGAGGTTTGAGTCAGCCTAAATAAATCAAAATTGGAGTACCATAAGGTACAGTGCTGTGTCCTGTGCTTTTAAACATATATATCAACACTCCTTGTAATCTTGGCACAAGGGGGTAAAGTGGTTGCCTATGCTGATGACTCCATTTTGATTTTCCCCAGTAATACATGGGAAGAAGTGTAGGATTTATTAATTAAGGACATAAATAAGGTTAAATGGTTTTTGGATAATTTTAAACTGACTCTTAATGTAAAGAAAACTAATTTATTCAATTACATCAATTAATCATCCAAATTTTAATTAAATTAGCATAGATTATTTGAGTGTACTATTACGGCTAGGAAATAAAGCAATAAAAAGTTTTAAGAAGTAAAAGTCTATTCATAAATATGTCCGACACAGTATAAATGAATCAAAAAAACCTACTTCACAAAATGGTGAATGAGTCCTTATATAGCTTATTTTCAGAATAAATCTAAACCTAAGATTATATTAAACACAAATTTTATTTTAAACACAATACAGCAAATATTATCTTCTTATGATGTAATCAGTTTTCCCAACTCACAAAGGGGTTGTTTTCACTTGCCTCGCCCCTGGCAATAACTGAATCGGTGTAGTTGGTAAGAAGGCCAGATTTTAACCAACGACACAGTCCAAGATGATATCCTTTTGTTACTTTCTAGAGCTTACATCTTGTTGGTGATCTTATTACATAATGGTCATCCTTGGGCATACTAAAAACAAAGAAAATTCCTAATTACTTTCAAAAACATTTACACTTATTAAAAAAAAAGAAATGAATGAAATGGATATGGCACTACTTCGAACAGGACTGGTGAACTATTTGAATTTTAAAAAGAAAACGAAAAAAAAACTACATATTATATTTAAATAATGAGCCCATATAATTTAAAAAAAAAAGATCAAACTAAATGCTTAATTGTGGAAGTATTCAGCTTTATCTTACACATGTTATAAATAAATCAGAAATTGTGCCATCTATGCATTTTGACGTTCCAATAAAACTTTAAATTCTATGAATGTCAGTTTTTAAATATTTACAATTGGACAAAAAATGGTGGATCTACAGGCATTTCCTTTATTTTGTTTAGCTTGCCATGTCACAAATATTAATGCAACTTTTAACAGACTTCAAAAAAGGAGGTTATCAATTTCACCCTATGCATTTTTTTTTGTATGTACAACGATTCTTCTGCGATGGTTTCAACAATTTCGATGAACTTTTCAGGAAATATTCGGGATATTGCCCAAGTGGTCCCACAGCTAGCATATTGTAAAAAAGTATGACGCTATATTAAATATTTATTCATCGTAAAAAAGCGTTCACCATTTTATCAGGAATTTACATAGATATTATATATGGTTATTTGTTAAATATGACTTTTAAAATAAAACTCATATAAATAGAACTAAAAAGGATGAAATAAAAAAATGTATAAAAAAATAAAAACGACTTCAAATAATGCACCTAAAATAGGAAAATAATATTATATTCCATCTGGAAAATTTTAGTCACCAAACGAATAAAGATAGTAAAACAAAACACTCATTATGTCAACGCTTGTTCCTTTGGTTTAACATTAATTGTTGCTTACTTTGCTGACCCATTTTATTGGAATAGTAGATACAGGAACAAACGTAGATCTATTAGTTGAAAGCTTTACCTGTTCGTTTGCTTCATTGCCATTATTTGCTTATACTTATCGCCGGTCTCTCTGATACCTACATGTCCTCTGATATTATGATAAATAAAACATCCTTGATGGTTTTAGCCGACAGCCTTTTAACCATGGTCAATTTGGTTTAGTTTTTTTAATATCTTATGATAGTTATCTGTTTTCTGGTGTCTTCCGGTAGACCTAAAAAAAACACTACTCTCTCCTCCGATTGCTTTCCCGCTGCTCACAAAAAACTATGCAACGTTGTCACCTCTATATCGTGTCGCTGCTAGATATGTGTAAAACACAAACCGTTCTATAACACCCCCACCGCTAAGAACCAAATTTCCCATTGTTCAAAGGCTGTCTATATTTATTTATAGAAACAAAATGTTTATAATGCCAGTACTTATTGAAATATTGGTATGAGATTGACAAAACTCCTTAAATCTATAGATACATAACTAATTTCTAATTTAATTGTCAACCCAGGTCACCTTAACTCTAACTTAACTTAGTATTACAACATAATTATTAAGCTTTAATGCTTATAACCATATATATAAAAAGAACTTAGGACATTTTTTAAATGTTCCTGACGGAAATGTCTTTAATTAAAAGTTTTAATAATGTCACTTTGTCACTCACTTTTTTAGTTGTCACTGTGTAAAGTTGCACCTAATATTGTTATTGAGTTCATTCACTTATTTCTAGAGTCCGATTTTTTACACTTAGTACCATTTCTTAGAACGCTTGTGAGGTATAATTACTGTCCTGTCGCAAAAGCTCATGAGGTACTTAATTGTGTACGACTTTAAATTTGTAGATGTGTCTAGCTAATTCACGTTTAGTTGGTTAGATAAATACAGCTTGTGAGCTTCAGATGATTAGCTTAGCTGCTACTATTGATGTTGACGCGACTGTGATGTATTTTGACCAAATCCATTATGCTGGCGTTTGAATATAAATGGGTGTATACTGCCATGTCCATAGCAAGAATTGAGTATAGTATGATTGAAATGAGGGAAAAAAATGATTTGATGTTAACATTTACTAATGTTAAAAATAGTGTCAAAAGCATGAAAATTCTTAAACCTTTAACTATGAGGTTGATTGAAATGAGGGAAAAAAATGATTTGATGTTAACATTTACTAATGTTAAAAATAGTGTCAAAAGCATGAAAATTCTTAAACCTTTAACTATGAGGTTTAACGTCGAAAATTATATTCAACAGTTCATCCATCTGTTGGAATAAGGTGTGGAAGGTGTATGATGGAATGATTCTGAAGCAGCATGCTACAAATGTAATGCTGAACGCTTCATCAGCTAATAGCTTAGGATGCACTGATTTGGACTGTAAAAATGAGATATTTAAAAACTACTGTTGCAATCGTAGTCTTGGAGATATTTTGGTGGTTTTCTTTGTCGATTAGTGAAAATCCTTGTTCGGATATATGAGTTTTGTTCAGTTTGCTTTGGTCTGAATTCTGGATCAGACGGTATATCTGTGACCTTGGTGTTCTGAAACAATGAATTCTGGAATTCATCGTAACACTGCTCTTGATTTGTTGTTTGAACTAAAGCATTATCTGTCTGATTTGTTACTTGTTCCAAAATGTTTTGAGACTCATTTATTGACTCCTCCTCACTGTCCGACTCTGATTCTTCAGATGATTCGTGATTATTTTGATTATATTTCTGAAAACTTAATTTTTCTTTAGGAGGTATCGGTCTAAGATCGTCTATATGAATTTTTACTACATCGTTTTCTCAGGATATATTGTAGATCGTATTAGAGACCCTCTCTAACACCTGATATGGTCCTTCCCAAGCTGGATGAATTGAGTCATTGCCTGACTTTTGAAAGCGTGCTAATATTTGATCCCCAGGCTGGAAAACGTGAGGCTGAACTTTTTGTTGTGTATATTTTTGTTGATATGAAGCTTGATGTTGGCGAACTTTGTTCAGTCGTTCTTCTCTAATTACCCCATGATTTACTACCGGTACATTAAATTTCGGGTGGTCATGATCTCCTGGTGCAGGTAAAGTGTACCCTAGTAGGGTCATAGCCGGTGAAAGTCCTGTGGCTGCATTTTTGCGATTTCTTAATGTAAAGAGAACGCGGGGTAGATATCTGTCCCAATGTTCAGGAGATTTATTTAGCAAACATACTTTTAAGGTTTTCTTAAGTTCTTGATTTCTCCGTTCTACGGGGTTAGCCCGTTGATGATAAATTGCGGTAGTCGTATGAGTAATATTATGTAATTGACAAAATGTCTCCCAAACATTGGATACAAATTGTGGCCCATTATCAGAAATTATCTTATTAGGGTAACCTATTCTAGAACATACGTCATTGTCAAGAAACCTTAAAATTTCTTCTGCTGAAGCTGAGTATACGGCTTTGGCTTCTAGCCATCTTGTAAACAAATCTTTAAATACAATTATAAACCGATTATTATTTAAAGTTTCTTGATAAGGACCAAGAACGTCTATGCTAAATATTTCGCCAGGCTTATTTGGAACATGTGAAGATAATGGGGCTGATTTTTGAATGTTTCTACCTTTAACCGAACGACATATTAAACAATTTTTTACATATTTTGAGACATCTTTTCTTAGCTCTGGCCACCAATAATATTTATGAATCTTGTTAAATGTATTCATCACGACCTGGTTGTCCTGCAAATGGCGAATCATGATAAAAATACATTATACGATCGATAACATTATATGGAACCACTAACTGATCATCTTCACTTCTAACTAAAATACTGTCTTTTACAAAAAAAAGGTGCTATGTAGTTTACAATAGGAATATCTATATTATCTATAGATTCCTTATGACTATTATGACTGAATTTGGCTGATTCGATGTTTTCGGTTTCTGGTGGAAATAGACGCGACAGGTCTGTTACTTCCTCTGTTGTTTCTTCTCCGCTTGTATTTCGGGATAAAAAATCAGGTAAACCATTTAGAGTACCTGGACAATGTCGAATTTCGAAATTAAATTCCGCAAGAAGAGACCATCGGGTCAATTTCACCTTAGCATCAGCATTTCGATTCAGCCATAATAGTGCTCTGTTATCGGTTACTAGTGTGAATTTTTTGTCTTCCAGATACTGCCGATATTTTTTAATAGCCCACACTATGGCTAGACATTCTTTTTCGTTTATGTGATATTTACGTTCTGTTCGATTAAATCTAGCACTTGAGTATGAAATAATGAATTTCTCATTGTCTGGTCCTAACTGGTAAAGCACCGCTCCCATGCCTACTTCACTGCTACCTGTTTGCAAGACAAATGGAAACATGAAGTCTGGCCGATGCAATTGTAGAGGTTTTGAAAATGCTATTTTGACTTGCTCAAATGCATATCTTTCAGTATCTCCCCACTTACATTTAGTTCTTTTACCTAGCAGATCGGTCAAAGGAGCGCTGATCTTTGCCAGATCAGGAACATATTCTCTAAGCCAGTTTATTGTTCCAAGAAATGATTGTAGTTCTTTTTTGTTACGTAGAACTTGGTAATTCTCGATTTCTTGTAAATGATAAGATTGAGGCATATTTAAACTACCGTTTACTGTATGACCTAAAAAATCTAAGTGATCTGTGGCAAATTTACATTTAGAAATTGAACACTGCAATTTATGAACACTTAATCTTTCTAGTACTAAGTTTAAATGTTTTTGATGGTCTTCGTGATTTTTAGAGTAAATGATGATGTCATCTAAATAAACTAATGCGAATTTGTGGAGAAAACCAGTCAGAACTTCATACGACATTGCCAGTATCCGCTTTTTAAATCCAATATAGTGAATACAGAGGCCTGAACCTAATTCTTTTAATGTTTCATGAATTTTAGGCAATCTTATTGGTTCGTCTTCCGTGATATCATTTATACGACGAAAATCTACACAAAATCTTGGTTTTTTTCCTACGCGTTCTATTATTACAGGTGATGAAGAGTAAAGTGATATGGATGGTTCTACAATACCTGCTGTTAACATCTCGTTTAACTGTTCATTAAGGATTACTTTTTTATGTTCACTTAATGGATAGGGTTTTGTTTTGATAATTTTGTTTGAATTTAGTCTTATATTATGTTGAATAGTGCGCCTGATTGGTCGTTCTAGTGATTCGTCAAAAATATATTTAAATTCTGAAAGTAAGGTTTTATAGCTATCTTGAATATCGGCTGCTAAATGATTTAAAGGGAATTCTATATTCCGAGGAACTGAATCTTGATGACTGTTAATAAGGTAAATGGTACGTCTAGTATTAGTTCCAAAATGAATACAAGCTCTGTTTATATCTAACACGACTTCTTGTTCACAGAACCAAGGAAAACCCAATATACAATCATCAGGTAAGTCTGGGACAATAAGAAAGCTTGATTCTAAAACGACGTCTAATATAGAGTACCTAATCTTAAAAAACCCATTTGTGTCTATTTCGACTGGTCCACAGCCGAAATTTAAAACTTTCTTTGTGGTTGATGGCAGAACTTTAAAAAAATTTGATGAAATTAAATTGAGGCTTGCTCCTGTGTCAACAAGAGCTTGAATACTGAAACTATTTAAGTTAATAATAACTTTTGGTGGAAGCAACTTGGTTCCTGCGGAGAATATTTTTAGGTTCGGCCAGTCGCAGGTCTCTGGCTTCCCCTGTATGTGTTTTCCGAATTTTGAGATTCTTGGTTATTATTAAAATGAGGTCGTGTATTAGAAGATGTATTTTGATAGTTCCTTTGATTTTGTAAAGCATTGTAATCAAAGTAGGGATTGTGTGTACATTCCTTATGGAAATGCCATTCACCACAATATTTACATGCGCTAGGGGGTTGCTAAGATTTTGAAACTTTGTTTTGATTGTTTGCTTGAGAGGGGCGAGTGATTGGCGGCGGTCTGCTTATCGATTTTTCAGTTTTTAGATCGTTTTCAATAGTAGTAGTAATTTGAGAAAGTTGCTGTATATTTTTGAAAATTAAACCTCTAAGTCTAGAACGTATGCTTGGCAACACCTGCTCTATTAATATGTTAACAAGTTGAATTTCAGAAGTGTTAGGAAAAAGACGATAAAAATACCTTGTTTGCGAGCGATGAAAACACTGGATGGTTCGGATTCTTCCTGATTTTGTCCATAAAACTGAGTAGTTAATTTTGTTATGATTGTCGCGCTATTAAATTTGTGAATGAAAAGAGATTTAAACATTTCCCACGATACAGGGAGTTGTCGGTATAGTTGAAACCATTGTGCCGCTTGCCCTTTTAATGTACTAGCAGCATACTCAACTTTACTCGAAGAACTCATCTCATCTTGTTCAAATATGTCTTCTAGTTTTGAAATATAGATTAAGGGCTGTTCAGTATCATTTCCATAAAAAGATGGCTTAGGTTTATCTTTTGCAATAATTTTTGATGCAATTGTCTGCACCGCGAACAGAAATTCGGATGACATATTTGAAGAAACCTTCATGGTTACTACACTTTGGTGGGCAGTATGTGACTGGGGTAGATTGTATTGATGGACTTCCTTGGAATGGATTCAGTGAACAATTTAATGACTTTTGATAAAAATATGATTCATGTTCCGATTGATGTTGGTCTAAGCTTTCAAACTGTACCCTACGGGATGTTCCATGAATCTAGATTGAAATATTATTTTGTTATTATTAGTTTCCTTATTTTTTATATTATTATTATCTAAACTGTCGGAATAAACATCTAAAACCTCATAAGAGTCGAAAAATGTATCTTCGTCACTATCATATGCGGCCGCCATAGTGAATCTATTATCTACTGTTTTTCTTTTTAATGGCAACCACAAAAACAAAATTTTCTAGCAACGTAATGCTTATTCTATAGTATTAGATATACTATACTGTCAAAATAAGAAAATCCCTAACATCAGCGTACCATTTGGCGACACTGGCGAACCAATGTTTAAGTCACAGCTTACTATACCCCAGGCCAGAACATTCCTAACATAGCATTCGGCAACACTGTCGAACTAATTGTGATTTGACAGCTGACATGTCTTAGTATGCTCTGCTTCAACTTACGAATTACTATCGGAATCGGACACACAGAGAATAGACTATGCGTACCTTTATAAACAAGAAATCATACTTAATGTCTTACCTACTACTATACTACTATGCTCTATTAGCTACATATACATCATGCAACTACAAACCAATAGGTACTACTTGTTAGTAAAATACATATTCGTGAATTTTCTGGAACATAAAAAACATGGGGAGTGGTAGGTTAAGTTACAATTAAAACACGATATATTTTTTATTTCTTCACCACTTGCTTCTAGTGGACAATTCTTCTTCTGAGAATACTGAAATGTATAGGAGGGTGTAGGAAAGGAATAATTCACTTATTATTCAATAACCAATTAGTTGGGCGCCATGTCAACGCTTGTTCCTTTGGTTTAACATTAATTGTTGCTTACTTTGCTGACCCATTTTATTGGAATAGTAGATACAGGAACAAACGTAGATCTATTAGTTGAAAGCTTTACCTATTCGTTTGCTTCATTGCCATTATTTGCTTATACTTATCGCCGGTCTCTCTGATACCTACATGTCCTCTGATATTATGATAAATAAAACATTCTTGATGGTTTTAGCCGACAGCCTTTTAACCATGGTCAATTTGGTTTAGTTTTTTTAATATCTTATGATAGTTATCTGTTTTCTCGTGTCTTCCGGTAGACCTAAAAAAAACACTACTCTCCTCCGATTGCTTTCCCGCTGCTCACAAAAAACTACGCAACGTTGTCACCTCTATATCGTGTCGCTGCTAGATATGTGTAAAACACAAACCGTTCTATAACAATTACATATATATATTTTTGTGATTAGTTAATTAAGAATAAGTTTGGCTTTGACTTCACAGACACAGGGTATAGGATTCGCTTCTGGGGAGTTACTTCACAATATCTACTTCAGAAAACGTTGTTATCCAAACAGATTTTTTTATAAAAAATAGAACGGACTTAAAAAAAACAGTAAAAAGTAAAAATTTGATATTTTATTCCACATTGAAAATTTGACTTTATGAAGTCATCTTCAAACTAATTCTTAATAACTTAATCATAAACAGACATTTATATAATGAGTACCTACATATATGGGAATGGGAAATTATTATTGTTTACTTTTTGTTGTTTATTATATCGATTTGGTAATTTTTATTTTTATATTTCATCCTTGTTAGTTTTCTTTATACAAAGTTTCAAGTAGTAAGGCCTAAACTTAGGTTAAAATTTTAGACTCCCTGAGTCCATTGCATATGAAATTTTGCCAGAATCGCCATATTAACATGCATAATTTGTTCCTGGCAATATGGTGAACGCGATATAGATTATCTTTCGCGCTCGTGTATACGTGTATGGCATCATTCCGATATATTTAATACATTTGCTATGGGACCACTCCAGTAACATCCTGAATACTCCCTATTTCATCCAAACTGGTCATACAAGACAATCACATACCATTGCTCTTTCCATTCATTTAACATCTTAATTGAGCTCAATATTTTTACTTATATAAGCAAATTTAATTCAATATCTAAATCAGATTTGTCAATAAGATAGAGTTCTTAGACAATAAAGAATTTAAGTTACATTAAAATTTCAATTTTATTTGTGCCATAAATAAATTCTTATGCATCTCTCATAGAAAACCTTGTAGCGTATAGAGGAAAATTTAAACGATTTTAATTATCATAACACTTCCTTTTTGTTTGTGTATTTTTTTCTGTTTTTGTAAGAAAGAATGTTTGCTTTTTTTCAAATAAATAAAAATGTATGAACAGAAAATAGCCATTAACATTTTTAGAATTAACAAATTACAAAATCAAAGTGCAACCTATCAAATTCTGTGGAACTTAGTCTGAAATAATGGCTCCTGTCTTGTTGATCTGACAGAAACATGAAAGTTTATTTTACATAGAGAGAGAGAGATAAAATTGTGAATTTTAAATAAATTACACAAGTCCAGATGGCACAGTACAAAATACTCTATTAGAACATACACATTGCTGAAAGGTCAAAGACATCTTAAAATAAAGCCTAATAGTTTTATTCCCTATTCGTGATATTATCTATGTGTTTGGCAAAAGTAAATTTGGAATTCAATAGCACTCCCAAGTCTTCAATAGTATCAACTCTTTTCAAGATGCTTTCGTTCAGTGTATAAATAATGTATTTTTTAAACAACGGAAACTTAATTTCTAGAAATAGAGATATCTCCAATAATATCAACACAGGGGTTGATGATTTGGTTATGACACTTCACCAAATTTCTTTATTTCATAAGGGTCCTCTAGTCAGATGTATAAAATTATATATATTACCATTAAAAATAAAATGTATCCAAAGCATAAAAGTAAACCAAAAATTTCTTATTGAAAGAGAATTCTGTTCCCCAGATGATTATGTTATCTTTTATATACAGATTACGTCCTGCTTATGTGTAGAGCCTAGTATGAATGAACTGTTCATTTAAATCACTCAAGAAATAGAGAACATCAAAATACCTTAGGGTTTCCGAGGGGTATTCCAACATCGAAGACACAAGTGTTTAAAATTTTGTAAACATTAACAAAATAGGTTGCCTTTTTTGAAAATACTGACCCAAATAAATTTGTCCCAGGCCAAGTCTAGGCTAAGCACGGCCCTGTATAAGAGTAATAGTTATCTTTTTAAAAATGATAGGTATATGGATCTCTTCATGTGAAATAAATCTTCAAAGCGAATAAAGTTTGCTACCTATTTAACAAATTTTTCTAAAAGTTATCTTTATAAGAAGAAAATATTTTGAAAAGGAAAAATGCCTCATCATTAAAATATCTAATTATTGTGAAATATGAATTACCTCAGCAGTTCTATATTTATTCTCAGATGGACCATGGAACCATTCCTTACTGCTTTGTCTGTCTACTCATAATTTTATATGCAAAGCTGATTTTCATTTTTTATTGTTGCCTGAGATTCATACCCCGATTTGCCAAGATGGAGCTCACTGTGGATGATACATCCATGAATTTACTTGGTTTTCCTAAAAATGCAAACACAACTAAATATCATAATCATGTTATCAACCAAATACAAATGTTTTTGTCAAGGTTTTTCTTTTAACTAACATTTAGTGTGCACTATACATTAAAAAACCTATAGACTGTAGAAAATCTGAAGAGGAACATTTAAGAAAATAGATGTATACGCAAAAAAAGAATCTAGGTGGCTTACCAATATAAAATTTTTACATTACAATATACTTTCTGCTGTCCTAATATTGATAGTCCCTTGTCCCTTTAAATTGCTGAATCTAAGTTTCTAGTAATCTCGTTCTTGAAATTGCATTTAAATTGGCGAAAAACTGAGAATTCAGGACATATCGGGAACGCAGTAAAAGCTTGCGTATTATTTCTACACGTTTCACAACCGAACCAACTAACAATTTACAGGCATTTTTCATCATGTTAGTAAAACTTATTTTATTGTATCCTAACACTGATACGGTCGCAGTAGAATTAATACATAGCTATTTGCTATTTTTATAAACTAGGTAATTCTTTGAGAACATTTAAAACTTATTATTCAGGAATATTACTAATATTGTCGGAAATATGTACTTCATTTGAACAATAATGCACTTTGGCAACAGTGACAGAAGTTTCTTACGTCATTGGCGTGCATGTTTAAGTATTTCGACGTTAAAGGCCAATGACGAATTCCATGCATTCCAGTGTGTCGGGATTTCGACTGTTAGCGCCAGTGACGGTTATGTGTAATGTAGATTTAGGCAAGTGAAGTTTAGGGCCAAATACATGGAACCATTCAAAGAACATGTCACTAAGAGCATTTTTATATTATGGTGACGTATCTTTATTTCCGCAAAATTAGATCCCCCAAATCATCCTTAAGAGTTTTTGATCACAACTAGATAACTCCTAAATACATTAAAATTTATGGCGTATTTACGAGATATTTTATGTAGAAGAGGTAAATGTAAATTAAGGAAAGGATAAGTAGACTTAAAAATGGTTTTATTACTGCCTTGAAGAAGTCGATACGGCAAGAGTTCTTAAGAGCATTAGCTTTGTTACTTATTTGAAAATTTTTCTTAAAGAAGATAGGGCCCTTTTAGCTTTAAAACGTACTTCACAACCTTCCGAAGATTCTTAACCTAAAAAGTTTTATGAGAAGGGTTATGAAAAGTTTTTATTAGTATTCTGGAGACTTTCATAAAGTTTAAACTGTTTCTTACGAAAAGTATGTCCCAGCCCACAGCATTCAAGTTTTTCTTTAAGGTTAGTGTGGTCTACTAGTAAAAAATTACTAAAAAAAGGCAGATCATACATTTGGCAGCAGTGGAAATATTTCACCTCTGCTCGGGTCAGCTTTGATCAGCATTGCCTACAGAATGACATATGTCCACTCAACTAAACAAGACCTTGAATCTTAGCAAAGGCAAAACAGATTTCCTTGTCTAAGGCTTGAATCAACAACTGCTTCTGCCAATCATAACACAGATTGTTCAATGCGCTTCCTAGTGATTCGTCGTTTATGTTTGAGGAATATAAAAATTTTGGTTGAATTTACAGTATAAGCTTCCTATGTAGAATTCTCGTCTTTGGATTCAACAATGACTTTTTTAGTTTTTTATTTAACAAAACATAATTAATACAATTGTGGATTAAGTTAGGTTAGGATTGGTTAGGTCTGCTGTAAAGAAAGCACCCGCCAACAAGATTTCGAGTCTTTTTTAAAACAGGGGTTTCTTAACAAAACTTATACTGTTAGGCGGATTGGTTAAGTTACCCCAGGTTGGTCTATTAAACTATTATTAAAGTCATAAAATCACACTTCAAACTATCGAAAATTAGATTTGAAATACGCTCGCACCTTAAAGTATTGTGATGGCAGAGGCCGTATGGGATTCAATATATATATATATATATATATATATATATATATATATATATATATATATATATATATATATATATATATATATATATATATATATATATATATATATATATATATATATATATATATATATATATATATATATATATATTATATATATATATATATATATATATATATACAGTGTAAAGAAAGCACCCGTCCAAGATAAAGAGTGGATAACATTGTTAGATTGGAAACCATAAGAGCTACAGCTTGGGTTAAATTAGAGAAAAGTTGCTCAATTTAGTTTCCAAATCAATGCCGTTTACAAACCTAAAAAATTCCAAACCGTTCCGAAGAAATCCGACAAAAACCGAAGAGGTGCATTTTTGTTTTTATTTTTTTACAGCCCTATTTTTAAAGTTGGATCAAATTTAAAACACATTCTTATATAGTTTTTTCTCGCCTACAAGATGCCACTGTCACAATTTTTGTCTGACGTTTCGTCTCCTGTCAACCATCATATATATTATATTTTTCATACGGCCGCCATATTGGATTTTTACATTTTTAAAATGACCATTTAAGTCCCATTTCAACGATGTGTCACTTCATCAACTTTATTTTTCCTACGGCCGCCATATTGATTTTTTTAATTTTTCAAATGCTGCCTTTTTTACGAACTTTGTTTTTTCTTATGGGCGCCATATTGGATTTTTGCAATTTCAAATTTCTCGTTCAATTCTTATTTCAACGAAGTACTGATAGGTGTTAGGTACGCCTCGTAGGTACCCACCAATTTAAAAAACAAAACTAGAAACCTTTAAGTAGACAACACAAAACGATTTATTTCAAACTTAACTACTACTAACTACTTAATAGACAAAAAAGAATTTAAATTAACTATCTTACTTTACAGAAGGTGTTCAAATAAAAAACCATTGTTTTCTAAACACAAGTATGCGCGTCGGATAGTTGCATTTAATACATTTTGCAGGACATCAGGTGTTATGGTTTGAAATGCCTCCAAAACCAGTTGACGTAGCTGCTCTTCCGTTTCAAAACTTCGCTCGTACACCCAGTTTTTTAAATAACCCCACAGATAAAAATCTAGCGGTGTCAAGTCCGGCGATCTAGGGGGCCACGCCACTACTGAATGCGTCCCTATCCATCTTTCGGGAAACCTCTCTGCTAGATAGTTTTGAACAATCCTGGCATTATGCTTAACTACTAAAACAGAGATTGAATATTTGCAGGTGCTCCATCCTGCTGGAACCAAAAATTATTTAGTTCTGCTAGAGGAAGATTTTCGTCAAACCAATTCTCTAGGTCGTTCTGTAGCAAATGGCGATAGCGCTGGGAAGTTAGGGTTCCATTGTAAATAATATATATATATATATATTATGCATCCCAATATATATATATATATATATATATATATATATATATATATATATATATATATATATATATATATATATATATATATATATATATATATATATATATATATATATATATATATATATATATATATAATATATATATATATATTATATATATATATATATATATATATATATATATATATATATATATATATATATATAAGTTTTCTTCTTCCTGACATCTTCTGGTATACCACTCACAAAAGGTTTTGCTTCTTCTTAAATCATCACCCGGTGGCATTTTCGACAAATTCTAAACTTATAAGGTGTGAATTTATTTATATATATATATATATATATATATATATATATATATATATATATATATATATATATATATATATATATATATATATATATATATATATATATATATATATATATATATATATATATATATATATATATATATATATATATATATATATATATATATATATATATATATATATATATATATATATATATATATATATATATATATATATATATATATATATATATATATATATATATATATATATATATATATATATATATATATATATATATATATATATATATATATATATATATATATATATATATATATATATATATATATATATATATATATATATATATATATATATATATATATATATACAGTTTGACATATTAAAATGATTCCTAAAATAAAGTTCACGGCCTTTGACAAGGGAAGGCAGTTTAAATAAAAAGCTGTATATTACCACCAATCGATAAAACAAGATCTTGCTCCACCATCTCCCCATTTGTCAGTCCCTGGGATGCAAACATTTCCATTGGAACGCATAGAATTCCACATAATTTATTTTTCACTTTTTGTGGTAATAAGTAAAAATTAGTATTTTATTTTAAAAATGTGCAAATTGAGACGAAAATATAATTTTTAAGAACTTTCTGAAGCGAAAGGAAATATATTGTTGTGACCTTCCAGCACTGAACTTAACAATCTCGAACGTTTTAAAGTTTAAAATAATATGTTTAAAAACAATTAAAAATAAAAATTAAAAGAAGAAAAATACAAAATTTTCATAAAACTGTTGAAATCCAAATGTGAAAACTCCGTAATTATATATTTTTTACACCATCGCCGATTTTTACGATTTTTGGCGCACAGGTAAATATTGGTTCTCTAATAATGAATTCGAAATCAAATTTATTCGGCCGCTTTTTGTTTTTGAGTTATTCATCATTAAATTTCATGGACCCTGTGGTTTTTTTTCATGAAAATTGACTGTTTCTATATGAAACTCCCACAAACAACTATAAATGACGATGGACTAGTAACTCTTCCTTTGTAATGGCATCTTGACATCATTAACGACCATCGAGATACAATTTCAAGGAAAAATATAATAACTGATACAAATTATACAACTTAATTATGGACATTTTGTTAAATACACAGGTAGATCGGTAACGGGTTAACACCAGGTTAGGGGCTACAGGTATCATCATTAAAGCCCTATCACAAAAAGCGGTCAAGTGGGAAGTGAACCCTGGCCCAATGCTGATGTTAACGTTTTACAAAATGAACTTTTTTTAAAATTTGGGGTGTAATGTTACTATAAGAAAGAATCAGGGGCTAATCAGAAACTCGGTGCGATATTTAAACACGGTTACATACAAAAATGCGTTTTTCGTTAGACTTCTGTTTTCATATCAGAAAAATTTAAAGAGTACAGGCATATTTTTCAGACGGAGAAAATCTTCCTTTTTGTTTTTTTACTCAAATGTCCTCTTTTCCAGTAGAAAAATATATTTTGCTACATAAAGAAAACTGAAGAGTACGACAAGTGACCGAAATAATTATTGTACTTATAATCTTTGTCTCCAATGCACTACACTACAATAATTGGCTTACTTCCGTATAGTCACAGCAGCTTAAGGATGTTCAACGGAAGGGTTAGTCAATAATTGACTTAAAAATAACTTGTGTAGTACATGTGTTAATAATATAAAACGATGTTTCAGGAGAAGAAAGAACATGAAGTATTCTGTGAGGCCTAGGTTGGTCAGCCTAAGCCTTAAAGAAAAATATATTCATAAAAAAACTTGGCAACATTGCGGAGTCTTTTTTGCGACCAACTACGGGTTTTGAAAACAAATGAATAGCAGCTTGCTAGAAGTCAACATAAGAACAACTATAAAAGTTACCGGTCCAAAAAGTATGAATTATGTTTATTTTTTTAGTGTTTTGCTTTTTTAAATTTATAGTTAAAATAACTAAAAAATATGTTTTTGTATGTTTCTATTATTTTTGTAACAGTTCCACAATAAAAAAAACAGGCAATTTTCGAAAAAAAAAGGAAATAACTGAAATTGGTGTTAGAATGTTTATGAACTTTGAGGATGAGAAATTTTACTTCTTGATCAGGGTGATAAAACCTATCTAAATAAGTACTAAAAATCAACAAAATCAGCGATAGTGTAAAGAAGCAAATAATGACCGAAACGAAAACCCAAAGTCACTACACATTGAGAACCTCTGGTGACGTCCAAACGACGTTGGCGCGATTCTGCGACGGCCAATGTATGAGAAATAGATGTAGCAGTCCTCTTGGTTAAAATAATTGACCTTAAGTCGGTGTACCATGCATCCGAAATCCGGTGGTACGATAGAACGAAAGAGCGCTATACGTAAAAATATTTTGGCACCATTTTCCTTCTGAATATTTGAGGGATTAAAATAATGGTACGCACTTAAAATATTTTTAACATTTTCCGATACCGAATGTGTGTTAACCTCACTTTTTAAAAAAGTTTTGTTTGGGTTATTATTTCTTGTTTTTGGGATTTTAATTAAAAATTTAAAAATCAACGTTTCACGATCATGACCAGTAAGGCGTTAATATAGACGAAATATTAACATGTTGCTTTTAACTCTATTATGGGTGCTAAAACTCCCGAAAAAAAAAACGTTGGAGACTCTGGGTACCAAACATTTTTAAAAACAAGAGAAGGGGTTTATTATAATTTGTTAGAAGAAATGAGATTAACGGAACAAGAATCACTTCTTATTGTGGGAGCAAGGCTATTCAACCTGTTGGGAAGCATCTTCGTCTTCAAAATTCATTTTATACTTCATGAAGATTAGAAAATATAAGTTTTAAATTGTTCTTACATCATTGGTAATACTGACATCATCCATCTCTTGTCGAGAAAAAAAAAATGTTAACATCAGATACTATCTGAATATTTGGAATACGAAAATTCGGATTTATGGGACTTGAACAATTTTTGCGTACGAAACCTGAACAATTTTCTGACAACGGACGTCGTATAGCGGATGCATGGCACGTCATCCTTAGCCATTGTTTATATCAACAGGACCTTAGCCGTGCGTCAGAACATGGTGCAAAAATATAATTTTTACTTTTCCTACCAGTCTTTCAAACCGCCTCGCCGAAAGCAGACCTCTGTGTTTTTAACATAAGTGGTTCCACATATCCGGTTTAGCTGCTTTATTACGGGGATGCGGGTGACTCAACCGCTCAGTGTTGAAACTAACGACTCCGCTAGAAAGGGAGCAGACGCTTTGAACGAATGAGGCCTAGTTGTCCCTGCATTCTATCTCGTTCGTCCGCCCAGTCCTACATAGAATGTTAGCGAAATAGCCGCTATGTGGAGAGAGTGGGAGGGATAAGGACATAGCTTAAAAGAAAAGGTAATCTCGTGATACCAGTAGTACTCTCAAAGTGTATCTAGTGGAAGCCAAGATGCATTAGACAGATTTTACAGAAAAAAAATTATATAGATATTTGAAATATACGGGGTTGTAACGGGAGCTTAGAGCTCGCCATTCGGACATCCCACCGAAAACGTCTCCAAACTGGAATAAGGTGTAAATCATATGAATAGGCCTCTCCAGGTCTCACTAAGCCCCGGACTAAGAGCAATCTGACAAATAGATTAGTATCCGCGCTAGCAATCTAGAAACGTCAACTACATTTACTTTTCCTTCTGTCAAAATCATCTGTTTATATATCACAACTCTAACCACATTTTTATATTTATTTACTTATGTTCAAAAACAAAATCAAATCTGTATATACAAAAAATTAAAAAATGAATGAAGAAATTGATGATAGTGAATTTTACCATGAAGATTTTACTACTGCGTCTGATTGGGAGATTTTGGTTGCCCATATGGAAGAGATTATTAATCAGTGGAAATCTGATGACTTAAAAGAATGTAGATCAAAAGATGTAATAAAAAGTAACTGGGAAATCAAATCGGAAAAGCTGGTATATATGGATTCAAACTTTGATTTTATATGGTATAAAAGAGTTTTGGAGGAAGATTTGTCAGAAGGGAGTGATGAGAAACCCAAACATCCTTTGGACAAATGGCATGATTTCAGTTTAGAAAATTATGATTGTGATCAGCATAAAGATATTTGTTTATCAGAGTGGTATGACTTAAACGAATATATAGTTCTTTGTCCTGCTGGCAAAATCGGAGTCACAGATAATGAGAGTAAAGCAAAAATATTATTAAGTGCTGCAACTGTTGTGGTAAATAACTTATCTATTGAAGTCCCAGTATTTATACAAGTAAGAGATAAATGGCAGAAAATATATTTAGGAGTGTATGAGGCAAATGGAATCCATACAAATTTTGACATTGTCCATTTGAAGAGGGGTCTTTATTATTGTCAGTACCTGACAGGATTGCTTGATTTATTTAAAACCAAAATTATGTCTCCGTGCACCATAGAGAATATTTTTGTATCATTTCAAGCAACTTATATTCTGCAAGAATTTGGGAATTTCATTTGGAAACAAGATATTGCTTCAGAAAATTTGGATATTGAAAATTTGTTTATATTACCCTTTGGGGTAACTGTTGATCCTGTTAACATGCTTTGCCTCAAAGCAATATGGAGTTGTCTTTCAGAACACTCAGTTATTGATACTGGGAGTTATAGTGACTTTGATCCACTGAAGGCACAAAAATGGCATTGTTCTACATCCTTTACACAGGAACCAGTTTGTTTTCTTGGAGATTGTTTAGGAGAGTTTTTAGAAATCCTAAATAACAGCCATACAGTATATGATGTACTAGGCGATTTTGCCATCTTGAACATACCAGAAAGTAACCCTCTGGATCTTTTAACAGAACCATCAGTTCCATCCATTTCTAGCTTGTTGAGTCGCGCTGCAAGGAACTCCATAACTAAAAATAAGAGAGGTTCGTATTCCTTAAAGACTTAAATCTATTTTACTATATGTCACAGAGTTTAAAATACTTCTTATCTGTGTGCTAAATGTGGGGAAATACCTAAATTATTATGCGAATTAATAAGTACCTACCTGTCATTCACTCCTAAGTGTACATAATCTCTTTTATTAGTTAAACTGAGGTTTTATGGTGATGGGCGTCTCACTTCTGAAAAATATGTACACCTATTCCCATTTTTAGGAATATTTAGCTGTATTCCTGAATATTCCGTGCCAAAATGGACTGATTAGGCAAAATAGAGGATGAAAGTTTATATGTGAAAATATTTTTTTTTTGACTCCAAATACTTGACTATTGACTCTTCAATAAAAATATTGAATGAAAATTATCAAAAGAAATAAAATAGTGTGGTTTCATGAGTTTTGAAAATTCATCTTCTAAGGGAGTGAATGAGTATGGTAAACTTTGTATGTAGAAACATTAATCTTGTTGTATTTTGTATTTATTTGAGACAGCTATATCTACTGGGTTTTCTATCATATTTTGCCCTTGAGTTTCAGCACTAAATATTTAAGATAGAAAAAACTTTAAATATAAAAGTAGGAAGATGTTAGTTACCCATATTATCTTTTAAACTTAAAAAAAAAAATTGGAAAGTTAGAAAAATAGCCAACTTCACTTTTTGTCTTCATCTATATATATTTATCTCTAATGTCAAAGATGTTTTCTTCTGATTTCAAGAATATATAGTTTGTTGATATTTTGTTTAGTAATATGTAATTACATCTAAAGTAAAAAGATCTAGGTTGCCATAAAAGAACTTAAAAAAAATTAAAAATGTAATGCTTATTTTCTTTTAATTTTTGGCTATTTGAAACCAACTCGCAATCACTTGAACAGTAAATAATATTAAGGATTTGGAAGTATTTTTGATTGAGAACTTTCTTTTAGTGATAATTTTGAGTATATTACTAACAAGGCCTTAAAAACTTTAGGATTTATGAAAAGCACGCTAAGGGATTTTTCTGATATTTTCTGCTTTAAAGTATTACATTGTTCATATATTCTTTCCACATTGGAATATGCTAGTCAGATTTGGTGACCATATTATAAAATTCATATTGATCTTGTTGATACAATGAAAGTTCTTAAGATTTATTGCTTTCAAAATATTAATTCCTTCTGACCATATAAAATTATTATTATTATTATTATTATATATAATAATATAATTACTCAGACATAATGAGATTGCTTCAACTACCTCTTTTAGAGCATTGTCGAAAATTCATAGGCCTTTATACTTTATATAAGATAATAAATTCAAAAATATATTGTCCTCAACTTTTGGAAATTGTCTTAATTAATGTACCTCAGAGATATCTTGGAAATCAAGAGTTTTTAAACATTGCTTACCATCGAACTATCTATGGCAAAACATCATTTATTAATATAGCCTCTTATTTGGCAAATACCTACCTACTGTTGTGATATGGACATGTTTAATTTTAGTTTATTACATGTGAAGGGATGTGAAGAAGAGATTATGTTATATAGATCTGCAAATTTAACATTTTTATGTTATTTTTTATTTATTTTAGTTTTGTCAATTATATTTTATAATGGTTAGTCCAAATCAATAAAAACATTTATTTATTATTATTATTTATTTAAATATTCCAATTTGATAGATAAATGCTCAGATAAATGTCAAAGTGCAAGTTTAAGCTTATATTTTTTGTGACATCCTAGATTTTGTAATTTAAATTTAATTACATTTTAAACCTTAGTATCATCAAAACTCCTGAAATAAATATTAATCAACATTTTTGAAACAAGGAGAAAAAGATTTCTCATATAAGAGAAAAATGTACAGGAGGTTTCATTTAAAAAAGTGAAATTGGCTATTTTTTTCTGACTTTGGAATATTTAATTATTAAGTTCAAACGATAATATTGGTAGTATCAGGGGTAATATCCTACAACTTATATATTTAATTGTTTTTTTTCTATATCTAATAATTAACCCTGAAACTCCCAACAGATAACCCTGACGCTACCTTGCAAAGCGGGTTGCCTTTGGCTAGTTTTCAGATAAATTGGAAGTGGTGACAAAGTTGTTTCATTAGTAAAACATTTTAGTTTTATCCCATAATTTAATTTTTCTACTGTAAAAATACAAAAAAAAGTATAGGGTGAACAACTCTCTAGAATCAAGCAGTTTGAATTTTTTCGTGACCACCCAGTTTAAATTATAAGAAATGATACAATTTGTAAAATTTTATATGCTTTTAGAATTTAATTATTTTTTACTTATTACGCTCTCTATTCAGCGTGACCGGTTTGGGTCTTCTGTGGGCCAAATAAAAAATTACTTAAAAAAAAGTGAGAGCTGCACTAGTCCTATTGTTTTTTTTGTTCTAATTTTGAAATGTTTAAGTTAATGCCATATTGCTTATGTTCCTCTAAGATTATTTATATATATATATATATATATATATATATATATATATATATTTGTCAATCACTATGTTTCTGTGATAATTGCAATAATTTTAACCAAAAAACAAACAAATGTGTGATACAGTAGAGGATACTATGTTAGTTTTATTAATTTTAAGTTAAATTAACACATATGTGTTACTGCTGGGAGCGGGTCTGGGATGAGGACAATGAAATGAAACGACAAACGACGAGTCTAGTTGGCAACTGCTTTATTATAAAAGATGGCGTCTATTTATATGCGAGCCTGTACACATTACAATGTTGCACGATTTACATTTAATATTTCCTGACATCTCCCTTCTTTAAATAATAGCTATAAACTAAAAATTATCAGTCTTAATTTAATTTTTTATCACAGATCATTAATTACAACTAGTTACATTTATTTTATAATTACATTAAATTTATTTAATCTCACAGAACAGTAGCCGTTACGGTATATACAATATATAACGAATTTTATGTAAAATTCACAACATAATTAAATCACAATATTGTTCAAAATGTACCAAACTTCTAGAGGTGTTTTTCATAAAATATTTTAATAATCACTCAAAATTTTTTATTTTGTAATAAGAATAGTTATAACCATAATGTACAACCATTCTAACCTAAAATTGCAAACACATCTCTAATTCAATATCAATTATATAATGTTATATAATAAATAAAAATGTTATGCCACAATATAAGACATTCTCAATGATAAACTACTTGTGAACCAGTGAAGACTCTATCTTAACAATGTATTAGTCGAATTCAATTTTATAATCTCGAAGCCTTGTAGGCAGCTTTATGTTTCTACCCGTTCTACTTAGTCGAGTAGCATTAAACAGATTTTCATCCTCGCTAGAGGAATGAGGTGACTCAGAAGTTTCATAACTAGAAATACATGTTTTATGTGATTCGTCAGAATAACTATCTAAGGAATTATTAAGTGTATCCTCACTGTTCTCACAGTCGTCTACTGTACTATTACTAACATTACAATCACTAAGACAAACACTATTTGGACAAAGATTAAAGTTATTTGGACTAACACGTACATTACTTTGATTAGCACAAACATTACTAGACCCGTCTGTCTGTAAATTATCTAGGTTGCCATTACTAGATAGTCTGTCCAAAGGTGTTTGTTTCCCACCCTCTCCAGTATCTGAAGACTTATTGTCAAATAAAGGAATATAATTATAATTTAAAAAATTACTAGAAGATGCAAAATTAGTTAGGTTACCATTCTCCATACTAGAGAGTTCGGTTTTCTCTCTTGGCTGGTGTTTTAGTTCTTTTATAAATTTTCTATTTCTTCTATATTTCTTGCCTTTTTCAGTCTCTACTAAATATGATCTAATGCCAACTTTTTTAACAATTTTTGCTAAAACCCAGGGGGTTTGTGGTTTTATTTGAATTAAAACTGAAGAGTTATTAGGGAGATGTTTTAAATTTTTTGATGCTTTTTTATCATAGTATTTTTTCTGCGATTTTTGACTATTTTTTAAAAATGTGTTATATTTATTTTTATCAAAAGTTTTACGCTCGAAATGAGAATTAGACTGTGGCAAAATTGTTCTTAAATTTCTATTAAACAAAACATTAGCCGGAGAGTTATATTTATCCATAGGTGTATTTCTATATTCGAAAAGCGCTAAATAAGGATCTTTCCTGTCTAAAATACATTTTTTTTAACAGTTTTTTGATAGTTTGAATTGATCTTTCAACCTGACCGTTTGATTGAGAATATAAAGGTGAAGAAGTTTTATGTTGAAAGTCATATGCTTTTGAAAACCTTTTAAAAAGCAAACTGGACCATTCAGGACCATTATCTGAAATCAGGATATTTGGAATACCAAAGCGAGCAAATACACCCTTAAGTTTATGTATAATATTATCACTAGACAAGTCCTTATCTAAATTTATAACCTCGACATACTTAGAATAATAATCTACAATCAGAAGATATGATACATTAAAAAGATGGTAAATATCTACACCAAGCTTGGACCAAGGACGCAAAGGAATATCATGAGATATCATGGGCTCAGACTGTTGAGACTTCCAGAAAGTTTGACATACATGACATGATAGTACGAAGTCTTCAATCTGTTTTGTCATGCCTGGCCAATAAAATGAAAGTTTAGCTTTATCAATGCATTTTTTTGCAGAAAGATGACTATAATGCAATTTATTTAAAATTTCTTTTCTAAGTGCTGAAGGCACAATTAAATTTTGGCCTTTAAACAAAAGATCATCTATTTCAGAAATTTCTCCTTTAAATTTAAAATAAAATTTGATATTTTCAGGGCAGTCTGCTAATCTACTCGGTCAACCGTTCCTGACAAACTGTTTTAGGGAAATTAACTCTGGGTCCTCATTGGTTAGTTTTATTATTTCTCGCTTTTTATCTTCAGAAACATTAATATTCATTAATACCAAGCAAATGTGTGATTCCAGCTCTAAATCTACATTTTCCTCAAGGAAATTATTTTTACGAAAAGCCCTACTTAAGGTGTCAGCTAAAATAAGTTTTTTGCCTGGCTTATACACTAATTCAAAATTATATTTCCTTAACTGCATAATCATTCTTTGTAATCTAGGTGGACATAAATGTAAAGGCTTTTTAATTATGCTAACTAGAGGCAAATGATCAGTTTCTATAATTAGATTATTAATTCCATATACATACTGCGAAAAACGAGAAATTCCGAACCACACACTTAGCATTTCTTTTTCAATTTGAGAATATTTACACTGAGTTTCTGTCAAGGCCCTGGATACATGAGCACAAGGCCTTCCATCCTGAAGTAATATGGCAGCCATCCCAAACTGAGGTGAATCCACAGATATTGTTGCCGACTGTTTAGACACATCATAAAAATGTAAACAAGGAGCTTTAGACAAAACATTTTTTAAGTTGTTAAAAGTAGCTTCGTGTATGTCATCCCACTGGAAAAGATTATTTTTCCTCAGGAGAGCACGAAGAGGTGCAGTTTTTTCTGAAAGTCCCTCAATAAACCTACTCATATATGTTATCATACCAAGAAATCTTTGAACATCTTTTTTATCTATTGGTGAAGGCATATCTTTTATAGCCTGTACTTTATCTTCATTAGGTTTTATACCTGTTCTACTTATAGTATGACCCATATACCTAAACTCAGATTGCAAAAATTTACATTTATCTTTATTAAATTTTAAGCCATTTTTTAGGGCAAATTCTAAAACTTTTATTAACCTGGCATTATGCTCTTCTATAGTATTTCCATATATTAAAATATCATCAACATAGAAACTACAGCCCTCAATACCACCAAAAATTTCAAACATTCGTTCCTGAAAAACCTCCGGGGCACTGCACAACCCATAAGGTAACCTTAAAAATCGATATCTCCCAAATGGAGTAGCAAAAGTACAAAGTTTTGAACTATTTTTATCTAATTTAATCTGCAGGAAACCTTGTGTTGCATCCAAGACACTAAAATATTTTGAACCTGTCAATTCTTCCAGAGTGGGAATTTGAAAATAATGTCTTTTAATATTTGAATTTAAATCTTTGGGATCTATAGCTATTCTAAGCTGACCATTTGATTTTCTAACTATTACCATATTATGACACCAATCAGTACAATCATTAGATTTTTCTATAAGTCCCTGCTTTTCTAACTGATTTAGAGTAAGTTTGAGTTTATCTCTAAGAGCAAATGGAACTTTTCTAGGATAATTTACTAGTGGAGTTGCACCTTCTCTCAACTCAATATGATATTCTTTTTTTAAACAACCTATACCGTTAAATACGGAATTATATTTTTTTAAAATGCTTTTTAATTCAAAATTTTTATTTAGAAAATTATTTTCTACTGAATCTATTCTTTTAATAAGTTCTAGTTCTACACAACCATTAAGACCCAAAATAGGACTGTTCTCTGAGTAGACCACATAAAATAACAGACTCTCCTGTTTATTTTTAGACTTACAATTTAAAATACAATGACCAATAATAGGAATAGTATGCCCAGTATAAGAAGTGAGCTTGGTTTTAACTTTATTTATTTTTGAAAGATCAAAATTGATTTTTTGTAGAAAACTTACAGGTATTATATTGGCCATGGCTCCTGTATCCAGTTTAAAGTCCAAAGTCTGTCCTTCAATCTCCAAAGTCGTAACCCACAAACTCTCAGACATCCCAGCGGTGGCTCTTGAACCCCTTGGCGAGACTGTGTGAATATCAATAGAACCTATGAAAAGAAAATTATCTGTATCATCCAAATCACTACAACTAGAGTCATTATCCTTTATACAGTTAATAGATTTTTTATGTTTAAAATATTTAGATTTATTGTTAAAGTTAGAACGGTGGTTATTAGATACTTTGTTTTTAAAACAACAAGAAGAAAAATGATTACTGATACCACAATTTAAACATTTCTTGCCAAATGGGCAAGGGCATTTCCCATATTCATGACGTTTGGCACACTTGGGACAGGTGGATTTGCCTTGATTGTGCCCTGTAGATGAACCTAACGAACCTGCATGGTCAGTTCTTAGTTGCTGTGATCAGGGGCCCTGATTCTTACGAGACCTGGTACCAATAGCGTCCACTTCCACTTGTTTTTCTTGTTTAATACCATTGGTGATATATCTGTTCTGCTGCCTTGTGCTTTCTATGTTAACACAAATTTGGACGGCTCTTTGCAGCGTAGTAGCATCTTCTTGAAGTAGCTTATCTCTCAGTGTGGTAGACTTTAATCCACAAACTAGCATGTCTTTAATAAGTGACTCTCTTAAATCGCCAAATTCGCAAGAAAGTGACAGATTCTTTAGTTCAGTAATGAATTGATCAACCGATTGACCTTCGAGTTGCTGAATTGTGAAAAATTTATGCCGTTCATAGGTAAGGTTCTTTTTCGTGTTAAAATGAGCATCGAACTTAATCTGCAGACTTTCCAAAGTTTCCGTTTCATCCTGCCCCCAAGTAAATGCATTATATATTCTAATACCTTCGTCTCCAATCAACGTGAGGAGCTGAGCACATTTTGTACCTTCGTCCTTTTTTGATATTTCTGTTGCTTTTAAATACGTATTGAACCTTTGCTTCCAAAATTTCCAATTTTCTGAAAGGTTTCCCGACATTATCATGGGTGGAATCCCTCTAAAGTCCATTCTTCTAGCTTTAATCTTCAGTTTTTCTCTTTTTTTTTTCGGCTTACAAAATGGACGACCTTACTGCGCCATGTGTTACTGCTGGGAGCGGGTCTGGGATGAGGACAATGAAATGAAACGACAAACGACGAGTCTAGTTGGCAACTGCTTTATTATAAAAGATGGCGTCTATTCATATGCGAGCCTGTACACATTACAATGTTGCACGATTTACATTTAATATTTCCTGACAACATAGTGTAATCATGGGCATGTCGCGTTTATGACTGAATAAATAAATAAATAAATAAATGTCAGGCAGATGTAAAAAGTATGCAGCGAGGAATGCACATGCCTACAATTTCTGCTTTAAATTTTAAATTGGTATTTAAACTTGCCTCATCTTTTGTAACGTAACCTAACCTATCTTTTATATTTGCACACAATAAATTGTAATTCCACACAGTTTTGGAGAAAATTGGTATTTGGTAAAGTAGGTATTTACTTTAGGATACATTTTAAAACCTGGTATACACATACGCAACACAAGCAAGGACTTTGCCCTAGACCTCAATATACGCGCAACATAAAATTTTGAATATGGGGCACATAATGGGATGAGGAATGTTGGTGAGCCCCAGTTTTGCAACCGGAAGGAAAATTGTATTTGCATTAAGTTCGTGTTACTTCCCAGTGATAATATTTCAATGACCTATTAGCTGCTTTCAGCCAATATCTACATAGAAATTGAAAAAAAGAAAACATTCAAAATATGTGCATACTAATTTTATAATATTAAATAGCTGGAATTGGCTGGAATATTTTCTAATATTCCAGAGCATTCTTTAATATTCCTGAGTATTCCCAAATATTCCTAAAGTAAGTATTCCTCAATATTTAATAGCCTTTTTGTCATTCCCAATAATTCTCGACGAATTCCTCAAAGATTTCAAAAGTATTTCTGACTGTTCCTGAAAATTTGTACACCTATTCCCGAAGTGAGATGCCCATCGTTTTATGGTTACAACTTGGGTTTTGATGATGTAACTTTGACATAAATACACAGTTATTTCTGTGGTAAACCTCAGATTTTTAGAATGCACAAATCAATCTCAAAACAGTCCAATTCTCCATCTACATTGTTCATATTCATACTGGATAGATATTTCTATCCTTGTATAGCTAGTGGTCTGACAGAGGTAAATACTGATTATACATATATATTTTTTCAGTCAAAGTTAAACATGCTTTATTGTTTAAATACAAAGTATTCGTTAACAAAGCTATACATACTTACTAATATAATGACAGTCAGAAAAAAAAACAATATACTCTAACATGAAGAAGCAAAATGTAGTAAAATGTAAAATAGCAAACACAGAAATATATGAACAAAAAACTCTATAAAAAGAAGCAAACAGGAGAACAAAAATAAATATGTCAATAGTTAAAATAGTGAATAAAAGCAGTACCTGCTAAAAGAATGGCATATCTTGGGCAAACCTAAATGTGATTGTAAAAATATTCAGATATTTAAGATATACTGAAACAGATTTTTTAAACCTTACATATGAATCAAAATCTTTAATGTTTTGAGGCAAATGATTAAGTATTTTAATACTTTCATAGATTAGATAGTTCTTGGTAAGAGTAGTTCTTGGTAGAGGCAGTGGGAGAAGGTTAGTCTTCTCTGTAACCATACTTTTTTTTTGAGACAGACAGTCTCCAAAATAAACAAGCAAGGTAAGGTTAATATACTTTGACTCACAAATAAGGGTTTGCAGTGTTCTCTAGCATTAGCTTTATATATGTAGCGTAAAGCTCTTTTGTAGAATAAAAACTCAGGTAAAGAGATATTTGCAACAAAACCCCCAGAAAGCCATCTCATACCTCAAATGGCTCTCAATCAGGGAACAATAAACAGATTTTCTTGCTGATTCGCCCAGCTTATAGCGAATAATTCTGACTGCGTAACAGCCTCGAGCTAGTTTTTGTTGTAATGAACATATATGTTCATGAAATTTTAATTTATCATCAAATGTAATGCCAAGAAACCCACTGAACCACTTACTTTCAATGTTACCACCTGCCAGATTAACGCCAACGCAACTAAATTTAAAGCTCAGCACACTTGTTGTGCTGACATTAAAACACAAGAGATTAGAATCACACCATGTTTTAATTTGATGCAAATCTTCCGTAACAGTCTTCATCTGTTGATCAGCTCTTCTGTCAGATCCTAAAATAGTTTTATCGTCTTCAAAAATCGTGAAGCGTCCATGAATTTTGAGGGTGGTAAGGTCATTGATGTATATTGGAAACAGGATCGGTCCAAGCACAGACCCCTGAGGCACTCCCTGTCTGAGCTCACAAATATTCAACGTTCCATGCTGAGATCTAACAACCTGAATTCTACTTGAGAGATAAGACTCAAACCAATTTAACGTAACTCTCCTGAACCCATAGCGAGCCAGCTTTCCCAACAGTATTCCGTGATTCACGCAATGAAACGCCTTGGAGAAATCACAAAACAGTTCTGCGGTTAGGTCACCTCCGTTAAGACTGAGATACAGATTCTCCAAAAAGCTGAAAATAGCATGTCCGGTACACTCGGCCTCCTGAAATCAATAATGGTACTAGCTCAGAATATTATGGGGTTTCAGAAATCCAGTAACTCTCTTCTTGACTAGCTTTTCAATTATTTTTGACAATGAAGGGTGGTTTCTTCGAGCCAGTGTGTCAATGGCTTGCCAGTTACCTATACTCCCGTGTGCAAATAGTTGAGTTCGATGGAGCCAGATCCAAGCCTGTCACTTTGCAGCACGGGGTTTCTCAGAGAAGCATTCTTGGTCCCCTGTTATTCAATTTATATACTTTTGATCTGCCCAAGCAGGTTCGTTTCTGCTCCATCCACCTCTACGCGGATGATACACAATTGATTGCTGGTTTTGAACCGGAAAATGCTTGTCTAGTTTTTAAGCAGATTAACTGCGATTTGAAATCTATTTTGGAGTGGTCCATTGGGCATGGTATGCTGCTTAATGCAAATAAAAGCAACTATATGGTTATTGGCACTAATCATATTATAAATAAAGTAAACATGCACAACTTTGTTTCGTTACATATTGGTGAGGATCTTCTACCCTCTGCAATATGTGTTAAAAATTTGGGCGTCACATTTGACGCAAACCTTAACTTTGAATATCATATCAATAAAAAACTATCTTCTGTATACTTTAAATTAAAAAGTTTGTATCAGTTTAAATTTATTCTACCCGAAAAGGTCAAACTCTTACTAGTGGAATCACTTATTCTTTCACAATTGGATTACTGTTGTATAGTCTATTACAATTATTTAAACTTGGAATTTCGTAACAAGATTCAACTGGCCCAAAACGCTTGCATTCGTTTTGTTTATTGTGTATACAGATTTTCTCATATCACTCCCACTTATGTACAAAACAACTTGCTTAAATATGAATATCGAGTAATGCTTCTATTTGGTATATTTGTGTACAAACTTTATAAAACAAAATGTTTGATTTATCTATGGAAATATATTGTAGCGAGACAGGAAATTCACAATCTAAAGCTAAGAAATGTTATTAGATTTAATCTACACCAACATCGCACTTCTAAATTTAGAAACTCCTTTGCTTTTTGGGTGATACAATTGCTTAACTCACCTGTATTTAATTTAATTACTCAAAACGATATAAAAACCTTTAAGACCAAATACAAGAATGAGTTACTGAATTTAATTTCCTAACAGTGTAGTAAATTACCTTTGAAATGTTTGGATTATGGTAATAGGTATTAATGTTTTTATAGTTAAGTTACTTTATTTTTAGGTATCATGGAAGAACGCCCTGCGAATGCTACCTTTTATGTAATTATTTTTGTATATTACATAATAAATGTTTTTCTATTCTATTCTATTCTATTCTATTCTATTCAAAGAAATTGGACAGAAATTGGCAGGGTCCTCACTATCATTACCCTTGTATAGTGGCTGCACCACTGCCATTTTTAGACAATCAGGAAAAACATCAGAGTCAAATAACTGGTTTATTGCATCAACCAGAACAGATAGCACCTGTTCGGGAAGACTTTCCAGCACACGCACTGGTATCTCATCAATGCTTTAAGATTTCTTATTCTTAATATCTCTTAATACTGTTTCAGTATGAGCCATATAAAAAGAGTCACAAACTGATTTATGCTGTAGATAAGATAAGGGATGTATTTGGGACTTCAAGTTACATGTTAATTTTTCAGCAATAGAGCAGTAAAATGTATTCAAAATGTTATCTAGGTTTACCAAAGTCAAATTCTTTATTCTACCTCTGAGATCATTGAAGATACTCCAATGTTCACGAGTTTTATTTTGGGCGTTCTTTACTGGCTCTGAGTAATAAAGATTTTTGGTACACTTAATCACACATCTGTAGATACTTCTGTAGTTGTAGAAATAATCAACTTGCAAAAAAAAGTTGAGGGACATTATTGCCTTCTTCATGTTTAAATTTTATTTTCAATGTGTGATACTTCTGCTGTTCGTGAATTTTCTCAAGTAATGTAAAGCTCTTAAATTTGCTGAAGATGCTCTAATTCCAACTGTTATCTACAGTTTTTTACACTTGATTTTAATTTTATGCAATGAGAAACTTTTGTTAAAAATTTGCTGGACATGATTATTAAAATTTTGTAAATAATTAAAAGAATTCAAAACAATTTGCCAGTTAAATTTCTCACAGTACAACCTAAACTTATCAAAATATTTGGAGCTATATTAACATCCTGACATACTTTATGTCGGAAAAGCTATACATTGCCTTGATGTATGTTGACCTCTGGTTTGGTGTAGTTTAGAAATAAAAAACGTCTAATTACATAAAATTGATAGTGACTTACCATTGGTCTGTTACAAGAGACTATAGTATGCTCAAGAACAATCTATTTTGGTTTATATTCTGACCTCAGCGAAGTATTTGGTTGTGTTTTGCGTGAGGTTTTGCATTAGCATCCTTTATATACTTTTAAATAATTGACCCTCATATGTTCCTACTTTTAGTATAGATTTCAAGGTTTTCTAGCTACATAGAGATTTGGTATTCCACACAACTTAAGTTTACTAATTACTAAGTAAATAGATGAAAAAAGGCTGTAACGTAGAATGACAAACACCATAAGGGAACTTTTAATTAAGAATGGCAGTTAAATTTTTAGGTGACTTAGTTTGAACCCTTCTTGTATTTTGATAGGGTCAAATAAGTATTTATCCTTACCCTACAACAGAAAAACATTCAATACCAATGTACTGAATCCTAAAAAAATCTTTTTTTTTCAGACCAATTCCCGACTTAAAAATGTTTTTCTAAAGCTGTATATAACCGAGTGCCTATGTTATGAGAAGTTTTATGAGGCATATGAATATGTATATATATATATATATATATATATATATATATATATATATATATATATATATATATATATATATATATATATATATATATATATACATATATATAAGTAAGTAAGTAAATTAAAATGTTGAAATATCTTTATTAACTTACATTATGACATAACAATATTTTGCTATTTTTGGCACCTTGAAAAACCCTCTGGAACTATATGCTTGAGGAAGTTCAGTTTTCTCTTGTATATTACTGATAAGGTACCAGAGCAATTATTCTTTTTCTTTCCGCCCACCTTAAAATTATCACCATAGTACTGATAATTAATTTTTTCTACCTCATCAACAATTTTAACGATTCCTGGCTAATTCCTATTTTGGTCAGATACAACAACAAAATCTCCAGATACTATATTCATCATCTCTCTTTTTTCAGCTGAAGAAGGAGGGAAGTAATAATTTTCATTGTCATTATTGTCCATGTTTCCCTTTGCCCAATCATCTCCTTCGGATTCCATAACTACATCAGTAGATGATACTGAGGAAGTGTCTGACCATTTCTGAGGATGTTTTTTAGCATTTTTGTTTTTTCCCTTACATTTTTTTTCTTTTTGCTTGCTTTTTAAAAAAATAAAATTTTCGCTGCAATCCTGTAATATTAAATGGAATTCTTTTTCTCATTTTAGTTTTATTTTTCTCATTTGGTCGTTTTTTAAATATCGTAGGTATATTTTCTTTCTCAGCTGACACAACTTGCAAAAAAAAGTTGAGGGACATTATTGCCTTCTTCATGTTTAAATTTTATTTTCAATGTGTGATACTTCTGCTGTTTTCTTTTCAATTTCATTTACAATTTGGGACTTAACAGTATTATTTTTTAACTGTTCTACCTCATTTTGAGCGATTTTATATTTTTTCCTATAGGTGACATAATGACTTGTCTTTAATGTTAACTTTTGAATTCATTAACACTTCCTCTCCATTTTCCTTTTCTAGGAATTTCAAGTAAAAATTTGCCATATCTGAGTATTTTAGTTATATCACAGATTATTTAAAATATTTATTATAATTGATTGCATCTTTATTGCAAGGAAACACTCCACAGGTCCTGAATCCATTAATGAAGTTGCCTATATCTACGCTATTTAGAATTCATAAGTGGAGCAAATTCTTCTCTGAGCACATGTTTATCATCATTTTGGATTTGCACTGACTAACTGCTTTCTTCCATTTAGTTCTTGCTTCAGTGGATGGAATATGGCAATGTTCATAGGCTGGAGAATATCAGTGGAGTTGGGGAGAAGTGCAACAAGGACAATTTGATTCCTACAAGAATTGCTCAGAGAAAAAATGGTAGGTCGTTTTATTTGATGATCAGTCAACCATAAACTGAAAACATTTAACATATACTCAAAGAAAGTTGCTCCAGCCATTCACCCATTTTCCTTGCATCTATGAGCCCAGTGGTCTGTAGTTTATTAATTATTGCAGACTGTATTCTCCCATTTTTAAACAAAACCATAGGAGGATTTAGTACGTCAGTTGTGTTTGCTGTAACCAATAGAGTTCACACTTCTCGTCGTTTTTAGAAAAAGAGTACAAAGTTTTATCACCTTTTTCGACAAGTACCATTTGTGATAAGAATAAGAATAAGTGGTGATAAGAATATTCTAGTTTCATTAGAATTAAGTACACTCAGGGGGTCACTTAGAGTTTCTAGCAAATATTTAACCTTTCACTGCGTTTCCACTTCTAAAAACTATTTCTTAATTTGTGTTTCAGTAGCTGAGGCTCTAGATTAGGTAAGGTTTTGTTCTAACCTTGGTACAACTTCTTAATGCCTTCTTGAAAACAATGCAAACCATTTTACACCAGGTTTGTTTTTAAATGTGTTTTTCCTTTTTCCTCTTTCATAATCATTTCCATGGATTCTAGAAGATGTTCTTTATTAATGGGAAATCCTCTGTTTGCACATTCAAAAAGTTTTACCAGTATAGTTTCTTCTTCAGGTGTTGAGTTTGTCTGGGCACCCATTTTTCTCTCTTCTGGATATATTTCTGTGATTTTGTAATACAAAGTAGGTCACTATATTTTATCGAAGGAGTCTCAACAGGTTGTCGATTTTTAATAGCTTGAATGGTTTTTTGCATTTGTCATACTTTAAAATCTTGCTACAAGGCATCTGAACATAAAACAGCATATTCTAATAGCTGGCCCGAAATTGTTCTGTACCCGTTATGGGTTTCAGCCTTTGGTATCTAAAGCCCAACACTTTTTGGGCTTTTATAGGAATACAATTCTTATGTTTTAGTAACTTCGGAGATTTTCTTAAAAATCCATAAACTGACAGCCTATGTCAACTATTGGAAGAATGGGTATTTTGAGTTACCAATAGTTAACTTGCTTTAGGGTAAATACTTGTTATTCAATTGTTAAGGTTATGTTTAGCAATTAGGCATTAATCCAGAAAATTGTCCAGAACAAAATTTTGATAAAATCTTACCTTAATGGCCCCTACGGTATTAATCAAAAATCTTAAACAAAATGTTGAGAAACTACACTTACATTTTTTGAGTTCTGTTATACTCCTCGGTGCATAAAGACGGAGATCAAAATTGTTAACTTAAACTGAAACTGAAGGCAGTAAAACTGAATAAAAAACTTTAGGTTTTATTGTAAAACATTACAGTGTTACAAAATACAAATCAACACACACGTGACAATGACAATAATTCTATACCAATACATTAATATACTACTTACAATCCAGGTAATGATTAAGGATTATTCTACAGAATTGTTACTCTCACTCAATTCTGCATGAGAACATTTGTCAGTATTAACTAATTTTACATGGATAAACAAAATCATTATGAAAATACATAACTAATTTTCCTTATTTACTCAAACATAACATTTTATTTGTTTCTAAGATATTGTAACTTTACCACACAAAGAGCTTTAGTAAATATATCAGCAATTTGGTCAGCTGTTGGCACATATGTTAAATAAATTTCATTTGTGTACATACAATCTCTAAGAAAATGATAATGAACGTCAATATGTTTTGTACATTTAGTTTCTAATGTATTTGCTTTCTTAATACATGACTGATTGTCCTCAAAGATGTTTATAGGGACAGTATCTTTCTTTAAAATCTCTTTGAGGAGCTGAGCAGTAAAGATACATTCAGTTGTGCAACTTGAAATAGCAATATATTCTGCCTCCACAATTGAAAAATGAAACCGTAATTTACGTAGATTCTTAGTTTTTCAGATATCAAAGCCTGAAATACTTTTCCTATCATTACAATTATTTGCAAAATCTGCATCAACATAGGCATATTAAACATATTAAATCTGGACAAAGTTTTATGAATCAAATCTCTCTGATTAATAAAAAGATAATTTTCAGTTTTTACAATAGTCAGACCTAAAAATTTCAAAGTAAAATTGTTTGACATAGCAGGGGTTAAATCTTTCATTTCAGATTTTGACATTAACTTTAGTTTGAAATCATTCATTTTGCTCAAATATTTTAAAAATATAATTAGATCTTCAACATGGATAACTAACTAGAATTCATCATTGAAATACAAACATGGATCTGATTATGATCTCATAAATCCAATATCAGTTATGTGTATATGTAACTTTTCAAACCAACATTTAGGGGCCTAGAGAACTTCATATAAAGCCTTTTTTAATTTACACACTACATTTGACTCTGTTATGCCCAGTCCTGGTATTCCCATATATAATTAAAGATATAGTATAAGTAATGTAATCCCAAATTCTTTCTAATGGTATGATTGGAGTGCCATTTAGAATAGAGTAGGCTGTTTTGTTTTTTAACAGTTTTAAAGCTAAGAGGATATCATGCCCAGTTAGTGGTATTAAAAAAATGGACATGATATGAAATTTACTGGTTGTATAATTCGATAAAATAGACGATGAGGATAAAGTTGCTGATATTGGGTTTTTTGTGTTTGTAGCAAAATATTTGAAAAATTCCTCATATTTCAGAATTACTTGAAATATGATTATCATTAAATACTAGTTTCATAGGATTTGAGCACTTTTTTATTCTCTCTAAGTTAGTATTTATTACTTGCCAGATCGTTTTAGAGTTATATGAAGAGTTTAAAATTATTTGTTTGTAAACATTTTATTCTCTCTAAGAATATTTTAAAAAAGTGTAAGTTGGAACACGAGGGTTCTTTTTGTCAAGCATTCAAATGAAATAATATGTTTTGTGCTATTTGATTTGCGATATTTTTTTTTAAAGTTGGTTGGGTGGTTTGCAATTATATAATCTAAGGCAGACGAGATGTAATTAGAAACTACTCTGGTTGGTTCAACCTGGAGAATTGATTTTAGGTTGAAGCTTTCCAGCAAGTCAAAGAGAACTAACTTTTCTAGTGAATCAGTTAAATTATTAATATTATGGCATATAGTTGAATTCAACGTTGAGATAAATGCATTAAAATTATTGGGAGCTGCATTGCTGCTAGAATGATAAATAGTAAGAAGAGCCATCTTTGTGTTATGCAATTTAAAGCTTAGACCTACACATTGAAACACAAATTCAATATTAAACTGTGGGTTTAAAGGTTTAAATGAACTGTTTTTACTGTAAATCGCGACACCACCATAATGTGTTGTTTTCTTGAAACGTTTGCTGCTAATTAGTAATTTAAAGATTGTGGCTTTTCTTGTAGTAAAAGCTCCAGTTAAGGTATTTCATTTAAGAGGCACTGTGTGTTAATATGAATAGATTTTCAAAGCTTCTTAAAAGTGTCTTCTATCATAGTGGCTAATTTGTCAATAATAGTTTCTGCTGTAGCTATTCTGGTTGATATCTGTTAGGCCTTGTGCTTTGTGCAGGACGAAAGGACTCACCTTTGAAGTGCTTGTTTTCCAGTCATTTTTGGGAGTTCATTAATTGTTCATTCAGATCTTTTCTAGCATTGATCCTAAAAGCCTTTTATTCCCTAGACTTAGAAGTACATTTTCAACCAAAAAGTTTTTATTAGACCTCTCTTCAGATTTTGAAAATACTAATTAATGTTTGAGGAGTTTTGCTGTTGTAAGTTTACTGTCTATTTTATTTTGGTCTAAAAGTTCTTTTGGTTGTTGGGATTTACTGAAAATTTTCCCCTGATTTTGGTTTTCTTTATAGCGCTAGATGTTGTAGATTCGTTTTTTTTCCTGGCAACTAGTGGTTATTTTCCTTAAATCATGCTTGATGCATAAAGTGTCTCCTTGTTGGGCATCACATATGCTTTTAAGTTTTCCATACACCACTTTAATCAATAATGTTCCATGCCGCTTGTTTTTTTTAATGAATAACCAGTTATCTATCTATTTTTATTTACTGTTAACATACTTTTCTATTTATTATTTCGCCATTGGAAGTCTGCACCCCAGTAAGGTTTGTACTCTGCTACACCATAGTCCTCAAATCTTTACTGCTTGGCCGTGCCATTTACTTTCTGTATTGTGATAAATTGCATATATAAATATGCGTTATAAAACAAGATTCCTTTACACACAAATAGTTTATTTACGCCGTATTGGAACATTTGATTATTCAACGATGCGTGCACTAAAGTTGCTTCATCGGCTCTTACATGAAAAATATTTGGCGAAGCCATAGATATAATAACAGGAGAGACCTTAATCTCGTACTGTTTCATTCATAAAAGTGTGTATATTTTGCTCCAATGATTAATATAAATAAACATAAGTTAATAACTTTGTACTTATAAAAATTTAAATATATTTCAAGATTCTTAATAAAAAGTAAATTTTCTGTTTAAAGGTCTTTGTGAAAAGTCAAAAACAAAAACGGACTCTTTTAAACTAGATATTCCCAAGAATTACAAGCAAAAAATATGAAAACTCTGGCCATCAAGAATTTTGCTCTATAATTTTGTATGGTCTACCTCAATTCACCGAAGAAAATTGGCCGAAAAACAAATTAGGCGATAAACAAGTTAGCCAAAAATCAACTATATATAATATATCTGAATATTGAAAAAGTAAAAAAAAAATATCTTAAGTTAGTTGTTGCACCTGGATAAAATAATATGTCAATGACCATGAGTTTAATAATATTAGTAATATTTCTTAAGCTATTTGTGTAACAATTGTTTAACTGCGAATCATAATTAAGATCCGTTATCACAGAAGGCATATTTAATAACATACCTAATCTATTTTTACATTATGCCTAAAAACATATACCTAAGATCGTTTATTTAGTTAACTTTGTTCTGACTACAAAACTAGGTACACCTTAGTATTTTAAATTAATTTATTTTTAGAAATGTGTATTTTTTATAGGTATCAAATATGTATAAAGAGATATGGAGATACAACAAATTTAGGTATATTATGTATACATACATCGCTTTTGCCTCGAAATATATGAATATGTAACTTAGGGAAAAAAGCGTAAATAGTATTTAGTTTTCTGAAAGAATGATAAAATAGCAATTACAAGTCCTATTAACCCTTAAAGTAATTAACCATATAAATTAATAAAATATTAGGAAGAATCTCGTACTGCGTACGCCAGTTAATACAGAAAACATCTTGAAATCCTGAGAAATGAGAAGGTAGGATTTAATAGTCCAAAATTTTGCACACTTAGCACTTACGCACCATAATGCCCAAGAACTGGCACAAACATTACCAAAAATATTCAGAAAACCAAAGACATCTTCATCAGTATCCTTATAGACATCCATCCAATGTTAAAGACAATACCCCCTAAATGGACCCCAGCTTTGCATTGTATTCTCTATAGTAGGCATCCATCGAGAGATTACTGCATGGCTCGGCACAAGTACCGGCTAGTGTTGTCAATATGTAGCAGTCTCGTACCTCCAAATTTAATTACGCATACAAATATTTCTCAACAAAGGGATCTAACTCGTGCTCTTGGCTCCTGATCGTGTTGCGCACGAGACACTATTTCCATTAAACGGGTACATATTTTTTGTGTATCTGATGGACGGTCTATGCGAAGTATAATCGATCTTTGCAAATACTCACAAATTTCGCCCAAAAACAATGCACTTATGTGGTTACCCTCATAAAGCAACACCGCCTTATTGGTTTATCAGTTTTGCAAATTTGGGTACGTTATGATTGAGAAAAATGTGCTGGTGTTGTCGCTTTTTAAGTAATGGCATTGTATGGAATTAAAAAACCGGTTATTCGAATAATTATTTGTTAATAATAATTATATAGAGTTAATCAAATATTACAGAGATTATTATTATTATATTTATAAATTGTGGTCCATGTAAGATCCCTGACGGCACCCTTTCCAGTCAACCAAATTAAAATGACGTTAGATCACAGAAGTAATAATTTTGACAATGTACGATTGTTTTCAAATCAAAAGAATTCCGTTACTTGTTATGCCTATGGGCGAAGGTCTTCCGGGCTCCCAGAGAGTCCCGGTAAAATTGAAGCACCCTGTCATTATTACGTCCCTGTTTTTTTGCAAACTTTCCAATAGGTCTCTAAATTTGGTTATGTATAACCATTAAATTAATTAAAATTAAATCTCAGTTCAGGGAGTGGTGCATATTGTAATTAACTATTTGAATATTGTCTAAAATTTTTGCTATTTCAGAATATAGTTCATCAAGCAAGTTTAATAGGTTAGGTGATAGAAGAACAGACTGAATATTTTTTTTACAAAAATGCACCCCATGCTTACTCTGGGTTCCTCACTTGGTGCTCATTAATACAAGTAATAATATGATTAACAATGGGTACCGCTAGGTGGATTCTCACCGGACAATGTTCGTCAACAAGGTGATCACTAATATGTCTTTAGAGAAATATGACGGCTGATACTATCCAGGCGCAACAGCTGACTTAAGATGTTAAGATTAATAGTTTGAGATAAAATGTAATCAGATATATTATACAAATTTGTTTTTTGACCAATTTGTTTTTCGGCCAGTTAGCTTTTCAGTCAGAAAATCCTAGAGGATAATTCCTGATGGCTAGAGTTAAGGATTCATAACATGTTTCTTGTATTTTTTGGGAATATATAGTTTAAAAGAGCCTTTTTTTATTTTTCACAAAGTCCTTTAAACGGAAAATTTTCTTTTTATTAAGAACCTTGAAATATATTTAAAATTTTATAATATGCATAAAGTTATTAACTTATGCTTATACACACTGTTTTATGTATATGGTGAAATTTGGTACTAGTGAGGCAGCAGATAAAGGCTAGTCTATCATTTTACTAGAATTGTAAGTAAGCACATTCTTTTATATTTGAACATCAATTTGATTAGTAGCGGAGGCCTTCTCAGACAAGTGGTAGGGTAGGTGGTGAGATGGAGAAAATAAAAAATTAAACTTCATGACAAAACCTCCCCTATTTGTGACATCGCATTTTGATTTAAGCTAGGCGTACTGTAATTTTAATTATCTGAAAAATGGTGTTTTGAGAAAATCTATACCTAATTTTTTAAAAACATTGTTTGTCTATCCTGATACATCTGGGATAATAGAGGAGACTTGTTCTCTTGTAAGAATAGGCTGGTTAATATAGTCTGTACAAGGGGCCCAACAGCTAACCCTACTTCCCAATGCGGATTTAAGCAATATTTGGAAACATGGCTATATGGAATCTATTAATAATAAAGCGCCTTATGTTCTTTTGTTACCTCTAAACAAGAAAATGGATAAAAGATTTTGGCAACTTGCTAAAAGCTTGGAATAATAATTTCTAGGAATTTGGCATGATACTCTTTTTTAGGAAGTGATACTGATATCCCAAATTGTATTCGTAGGTATATCTTTAAACCTTTGTGTTTCACCTATTATTTTTACATTTAGTAAGGAGCAAAACATATTTCCCCATACCAAAATAATTCCAAATGTTATATATAACGTTCCCTCAAATTTTTAATTAAATTACATAGCATAAGTTAGTTATACTGTAGTAAATAAGTAATGTGTTTTTTATTAATTATATTATGATTGATATAGGTAATCCACCCCTCCAAGAAAATGTATTAGTTCCATTGCTGTATTTCCTGTTTCCTGATGCAGATGAAAATTCGAGTTTTCCATATGGTGCAAAGGATGAGAAAGAGCCCCTACAGGGAAAGTATAAGGTAATTATTTCATGTATATAAAGTAAACTTTAATATGCAGTTCTGGTGGCATGCAGCGACGGTATAATGTAACTGTACATTATAATTAGGTTTCAGTCCTTCATGGTCTGTCCCGACACCTAACACATTGGGGCTGAATTTGGACATCTTATTACATCCACAATAATAACATTGAATTAAAAAATCAAGTACCAGGCACTAATTGCATTGAAGAATGGTTTCAGTCACATTTTGTCAATTTTTGTTATGTGATGAACTATGGTTCCCTTATTTTTCCAAAAAATGTGTGATTAAACAGTTTTCAAACTATGGGGAACAAAGGGACAATTTTCGGGTACACACTTTGATAACTACAAATGGGAATGGATCGATTTACTGTTAACACGCTGGTTTAAATATTAATTTCAAATAATAAAAGTCTATCTTTAGAGGGTTTAGATAAAATTCGTATGCATATCCTAAGTTCATATACATATTGTTGACTTTTGGGGGTTTATTTTTGGCCTTGTGTTACATATTTTTGTGGATTTATTGATATGCTTTCCTCTCATTTCATTATTGAACCAAGATAAATGGCCATAATTATCCACAATATGTTGTATGTTAACTACACAGTAATATTTTTATTAATTTTTAAAGAGTGGTTTTGTATTTAGGAATAATTACATTGGGCTTAAAATATTCCTACTTAATTAGTTGAAACAAGAAAAGTCATGTTTTATACAAATATTATCTTTTATTTGTAGACGGTGTGTGGGCTTTAAACATAACCTTATTAATTTTTTAAAAATTATCGTCCCCACCGATTTATTTAAAGAATCTCCTCACTCCTAGAATATTCGTTCAATTGATAACAAAAGTGGTTTTTGGTGCAGGAAACCTTAATTTATATTATATTCGGGCGGTAAACAGAAAATATCGACTGGTGAACAAGTACCGCCACCCTGCTCGCTCATCGTACGTCAGTCATTGCCACCCTGCTCGCTCATCCTACGTCAGTCTTCGTTTGTGTGCAGAGTCGACCACGTTTTTTTTTCTTTGTGCTTCCAGAATTACGTTAAAGTGCGTTGTGTCGGGTTTTGTTTTTAGTATTATTACGTTAAAGCTATGCCTGGATCTAGAGATCATAAACGGTGTCGTCGGCATAGCCGGGACCGGGTTAGAAGCCGTAGTTGCAGTAGCAGTGACCATAATAGAAGCTGTAGTAGCAGTCTTTCAAGAGAAAATAGATGGCTATGGCGGAGATTAGTGGAAATTCAGGAACAATTAGACTGTGTTAAATCAGTGGAGAGTGCAGATTTTGAATCGGCACAACGCGATACAGATATTGAATCTGTTCAACATCAGGTTACAGATATTGAATTTGTTCCTAATAATCCTGTTGGTGTTCCAGATAGAGACGAGCCAAATAACGAAGGCACTCAAACAGAGGCTCAAATGAGTCATGCAATGTTGCAGGTATTGGGGTAGCACAAAACACAACTTTAGGACCACCGGTACATAATGCCCATATGAGAAAGCCCGCTGGATCGATATTTTGATAAATGGTCTAAGCGAAGAGGTCAAATCGGATATAATTAAAAATTATTTGATACCAGAAAGTCTATCTAACCTCAATGATTAAGCCGGAGATCGCTGCAGCCCTCTCTGCACAGTCTCTGCGACGTGATGAGCGTTTGGTTCTAAACAGTTAAAAGCCTGCTTTTCCAACGTTACCTAGTATGTTCGATTATTCTTTGAATAATTTGAAGTGGGTGAAGACCTTAGAGTAAGAATAAAAATAGAGTTTATTATTTACATATTTAGCCACTGCCAAGATTACCTTACAGTATAAGGTCGATCGTACGACGATGCCAAGCCTAGCCAGAAACACCAATGTTTATATTATGGTGAATATGTTTAAACATGATGCAATAAAATTTTCGTACAAAGAATAGTAATGTGTTTCCAGTATTAGTTTCTAAGCAGTATAAAGAAATTACTTTTATTTCAAAATAGTAAAATACAAACTAAAATACCCAAATCCTCAGATCAGATTACACCAGTAACAAGAGTTTCAGTTAGATATAGCAAACCAGATCGACAACTCCACGTATTAGACCATCCCACTTTCATCGACAAGGGATCGTTATAGTAAAAAAGTATAAGTCTACAGTAAAGATTGTTACAGGGTCACGTGACCGGCGTGGCTTAAAAACCAATAGCGGGTCGTGGAACTACAATAAATTTTAAGATTAAAGAAATTAATTTGCTAAAAAATATTTTATTACATACCAAGCTTTTCTTAGCGTCAGTACTGCATGTGTTTTAATGTATTATTGTGTATTTGTTGATATGGTTCAAATCTAATTATATGCTGCCTTACTTCAAGAAGCAGCGTTCTAAAGGTGCGGTGACATTAGAAGAACATTGACATTGGAATTTTCTTTTAATCACTAAGTAAACAGCAAGATTTCCTTTCCTTTTCCAGGAGACATGTCTAATGGAAGATACCTTATTCACTTATTTTGGGTCACATGACGTATTGACCGATCCAGTTCAGTATAATAGAACGTTTATTTCGTCGGAGGTCACGGGAGAATTCTGAAAAGCATTTTGATTGAGTGATTTTTTTGACGATTACACTAGTTTTTTCTATCAGAGAATTAAAATAATTATAGAATATATCTATACTATATTAAAATAGTCAAAGGGCGTCTCACGCTCAAAAAAACGTACTGCGATTTCGAAAATCACTAGATTTTGGATGAAATCTGGGGAAATAATAAAGTTTCGGAAGATTTCGCGCCTTTTTTTAATTTTCATTTGAGTTGGGCCAATTTTTTATATAAGTGTTATCAAGTGAAGGATTTTAAATGGTGATTCTTTGGGTATTAAAAGTAAAAACGGGTTTGTAAACATGTTTTAAACTGGTTAGAATTTAAGATTTACGATATTGAAAATAAAAAAAAATCTTTTTTTTAAATTTGAGCTATTAACATGAAAAAACAATATGACAATTGGCTATTCTATTCTTATCTTATAGCGCTCACTTTTTTCAGTTTCCTCGCAAGAGGAAAGTATTCCAGTTGCAAATAAACATGTTTTCTCAGTTCCATCGATTAGTCTATATGTCTGTCCGCGACAAAGCTCAAGAACTGCTTGTCCTATTTACTTCAAGTTTTGATTAAAAATTAAAGGTCATATGATGATGACGTGGTAACATTTTGGTAAAAATCCAATATGGTTGAACAAAATGGCGGACTATTGAAATGTTAAAAAAATGTCACTAAAAAACTGCTTATCCATTTTATCCAAATTTTGTAGAAAAATTAGGTGTGACATCACCATCAACTGATAAGTTTTACTACAAATCCAAAATGGCGGCCTAATAAAATGTTATAAAAGTCAAAGCAGAAAACTTCTGCATCGATTATGTCCAAATTTTGCTCAAAAATCAAATATTATATAGGGATGAACTGGTAACAATGTTGAGACAAATTCAAAATGGGGAAACAAAACGGTGGCCTAATTAAATGTTTAGAAATATCTGAAAAAAGTACTTATCGGATTGATTGATGATGACATCCTCATTTTGAATATTTATTACTAAAAATGTATAAATTGCACACATAATATCGATGTTTAATCAAATCTGTATAAATGTTATAATTCGCTCGTAATCTAGGCATTCTTACTCTCATTTTTTAAATATTCAATAAACATGTATGATATGTTTTTTTATGTTAAAAATGTTGGCATTACAATGTTGAATTTTTAAAATGTTACCCCCAAATGCCGAATTTTAATCAAATCTGCAAACATTTTGAAATTCGTTCGCTATATTGGCGCCACGATTTTGATTTTTGTTGTGCATTCTTTAATAATCCCCACAAATGTTAAAGTCATGCATCCGACCTATTGACATTGTCATTTTGGCACCGCTATTTTGAATTTTTAAATGCTGACACTCTTAAATTTTCCTAGGCACCAATTTTCAGTTTAATCTACACAAGTAACAAAATTTGTCGGCTGTATTGGCGCCGACATTTTGGATTTCTAAACGTTGACTAAAAAATTGGGATTTTTTTATATCCGAAAGTGTATGCATGGCAAATTTGAAAATAATCGGTAATGGAAGTGGTGAAAAATCCATTGCAAGATTTGAACCAGACATACAAACATACAGACGAGTAGAAAGCCAATAAAAGCGCGTTAAAAGCAGTTATTATAGTTTAAAACTCTAACAATAGTATTCACTAAAGAAGTTTAAATTTAGAAAAGGTCTAACTTGAGAGTTACAGGTTTAAGATGACATTTTCATACATCAAATATTTTAACAGGTGGTCATTTTGTTTCGCCACAAAAAAATAGTGAAAAATAGGGGAACCATGTTGGCGCATACCCCTAACGTGATTTATGAATGAATTGGGATCTCTACTTTAATTCTTACTCTAAGATGAAGACCTTTTAAAAAGTCAGAATATCAGTTCCAGAGATATCATAATCTTTATGCAGAGGATGCATCAGCAACTTATAAGCGCAATCTCTGACTAAAGTAAAGCTGTCCAAAAAGGTTTTCTAGAAATGAAAAACATGCATCAGGGAGTGATTCCTCGGTGAAGGTGACAGGACTTTGTGAAGAGGTTCAGAAACTTAAAAATCAACATCATTTACCCTCTGTAGCCCCCCAGTCCGATGGTATTATGAGCAAGTTAAATGATAGAACTCTTAAGAGTTGCAACATCATGCTTTTCAGTGTACCAGAAAGTTCTTCTAAACATATTCAGATGAGAAACACATGATAACCATTAAGTCAGTGAAGTGATAGGTCTTTTGGGGGTGAATCCTGGTCCATTTAAAACTATCCACATAGGTCACTCTACAAATTCTCAACCTTGTCATCTGAGGGTAGTGTTTTCAGACTCTAGTAGGGTGACGTCATGCCTTAAGAATAAGCACAAGCTGGAAGTTCTAAATGTAAGTCTAGGTCTGGATCTCACAAATTTCCAAAGGAAAATTTTAATTGTTGTCTGTAAAGGATTGAATGATAGACTGGCAGGTGGTGAAAAAGACTTGGTAATTAGATACAAATTTGGCGTTCCATATATCACCACTTCTAAAAGCGAGGAGCTACAGGATCTACCAAAAAACGATTAAATGTCTATTTTCACAATCTTGGTGACATACATACTTGACTGGTTGAACTTAATTGAGCAATTAATTTGTGCAATTATTATGTATTAATGTTTGTAGAAACTTCGCTTTCGGACGACATTCAGAGTAGTGAATTGGACGTACATGGGTTCAACTTATGCCGATGCAACAGGATGTCAACCACTAGCACTAAGCAAAGGGGCGGTGGTGTAAACTGGGATTTTATATTAAAGCGATCCAAACATAGCGTGCCAAAGTTTTTATGGATATCTTTATGAAGCATTCGAAATGTTTGTACTGGTTAAAATATTCAAAAATAAGAAATTGGTTCTCCCCAGAACTAAGAGCAACAATTATAGAGAAGAAAAGAGCTCACAGACAATACAAGGTTTCTGGTAATTATCCTCATTATTTGTTCTTTTCAGAGTTCACTTCTCGATCAACAATGTTATGGGCTAATATCCACAAAATTAAAAATGATTTACAAAATAACCCCAGACTTTTTTGGAAATACGTTATTAATCTAAAAAGATACCAAGATTTTCCAGAAGACATGTTTCTTGATGATGTGGGCCTTCTAAGACACTCGAAGAATTATCGCCATTGCGTCCTGGTCTTTCATTTAGACCCGACAGGGTTCCGCCTTATATACTAAAAAACTGTGTCTTCTCTCTAGTTCTTCTGTAAGTTGTTTAATCTATCATTGAAGCCCGGGGTCTTCCCTGACTTAGGAAAATAGCCACGTACCGATACACAAATCGGGAGATAGGGAGGATGTCAGTAACTACAGAGCAGTTTCAGTCTTGCTGTTCAGTCTGTCGTTTGACAAGTTGATGACTGATGAGTTTTCTTTTTGCTGTAAGGACGTGATTAAGGAAGAACAACATGTTTTTTCTACTGAAAGGTCAACAGCTACCAATCTTCTCCTTTTGAAAATAACCTTATCGTATCTCTAGAAAAAGAATTGCAGATGCATAGTATATGTACTGATTTCTCTAAAGAATTTGACCGTGTTCAACATCATTTACTTGTGTCTAAATTAGAGATAACGAATTTTGGATCCAATATAGTTAATTACTCAGCTGAAAAGTTTTTTGAGTGATAGGAGTCAATGTGTTTGAATAAACAACTTTCTTTCAAATTAATTTGGAGTGGCATCGGGCGTGCCACAGGGCTCCCATTGTGGATCACTACTATCCAAATTGTTTGATAATGAAATAGGTAATAGTCTTTCATTTGAGCACGATCTAAAAATTTACCGTGTTATCGAAGGTAATCTGATGCGCAGTTCTTACGAAATTATTTAGATTCTTTAAATGGTTGGTCCTAGAAAAATTAATTATACCTGAGTGCAGCTAAGTGTTCGGTAATCCCTTTCTCAGGGTCCCCTGATCCTAACATGTTCCCCTATGCCATTGGTGGCGAAAGACGGGATAGGTCCAAACAGGTGAAGGATCTTGATGTGTCACTGATTTTGAATTTAAATTTTATATTTCACATCCAAAACATTGTGGCAACCTTTTTTCGTGTTCTTGATTTTGTACTTCACCACAGTAAGAATTTCTTTTCTTCTAAGAATGGATGTTGTGTTGTACTTATGTACGTCCATTCTTGGAATATTGTTTAGTTATGAACAATCCTTGTTTTATAGTCCAGGTTCACAGCCTGGAATGAGTACAGAGTAGATCTTTGAGGGTATTAGCGTTTAGAATGCAACCTAACCTAACCTAGGATCTCTAGTCGGCGTCGTAATCATGGGCTATTTTTGCTTTATAGGTTAGTAAATGGTATAATAGAATATCTCACTCTGCTAGACTCTTTGAATTTCAGTACGTCGGGGGACTTATACTACTAGATATAAAGGCCTCTTTTAATATCCATATCGCAGAATCACATATGAACGAACCAATGGGTACGATACAAAGAATGTATAACACAAACAACGACAAATTTGTTATTCGGTTCTTCTGGCAAAATTTAAATGCATGTGCCTTGGCTTATAGTTAGTATGATAATTTTTTTTAGTTGCTATTATTTCGAAGCATTTTAATTGATGTTATGATTGGTTACACTTAAGAATATAATTATTAAAAAATATTATTGTAAAAATGGTGTTACTGTTAATAAATAAATAAATAAATTTTACTTGAAAAACTTCTCAGGGCTGTTCAAGCGTAGTCCGATGTCTTTTCCCATTCATTGTCAATGCATTCAATTGCCATCATCGAAAAAGTAAGGCCTGGACATCTCCTGTGAGGTTACGCCATACCATATCGTACATTTAAGCGGACGTAATTCTCGATGGTGAACAACACTCGTGTTCTCTGTACGCCAGATCCTGCAATTCTGCTTATTGACACAGCCATTAAGGTTAAAATCAACTGGCCAAGAAACTTGTTCCATTCTGGGGCTAATTGTTGAAATCGCAAAATCTAGGCGTTGCTGATAGTCTGCAAGGTTTTAGTTCCTGTACAAGTTGAATTGTGTACGGGAGAAGGTTCAAACTCACTAAAATCCGCCGTAGCGACGTGTGAGATACACCCAGTTTGGCAGATATCCCCCATTGACTTTGAAGTTTCTTCTTCGATATGTCCTTTTTGAACAAGGTCTTTCAGCACTTAGATGATCTCTCATAGCATCCTATTGCTGAAAAGGTTGAATCATGCCACGAATTATTTTGCTTTAGGGAAATTGTTAAAGTATCGGCGATATGCTCGTTGAGTTTAAATCATTGAATGTTTATTTTCATAATAAAGTTGCACGATTTTGTCGCCCTGTTCAGTTGAGAATTTTTTCATAATTAATTTCCTTGAATTGGAAACCTGAAAAATCGAAATTAAAGTAATATAAAAAAAAGAAGCTGCAAAGTGCAAAATCTCGGAGGTACTTATAGGGCATCCTATATAATAAATGGATAGATGGTGAATTCTTTTTGATATCATATAGAATACACCCAGAAAGAATAACTTCAGAAAAAGAAAGAGGGATTTCAAAAGAAAAAGTTTGATTTTTAACAGTCATATTTAAAATTCCCAAAAATTGGAATATCTTAAAAGAAAATCAAAATATCTATTAAAAAAGGGAGCTGCCAATAATACTAAATGTGAAGCAATACCATCATTTCTAAGGTTTTTATTTGCGGTTAATCATTCGATTTTCGAGATCTCTGGGAAAGTACTAAAAAGCAACTAAAGTTATTATTATTACAGACTTTCGAAAGAAGGTAATACCATTTGAACCAAATTATTAAAAAAAAATTTATAAGAATACGATTATATCTGTAAAACCATAAAAATATTAGACAAAAAATATTGTAAACATGTTTTCATATTTTTGAAAGCTTATAGGTGAAAACTAATCACATGTATCTGTTATTTCTAGGACTAATTGTCTTAAACAATATGATATAAATCAATTTAATTTTAGCTTTTTCAAAACATTGAAGATGAATTTAAAGGATTTAAAACTTGTAATGAAGATTCACTTTTATGGAGATTAGCCATTGTTCTGTCCCACTGTCTTCAAAGTCTTGGTGGTATTAAAGCATTAGGTCACATATGGTATGAATTCGTTCAAGAAATGAGGTACCGGTGGGAGAAGAGTATGTCTATACCTGGGTGAGTTACTGTTTGTGTATTATTAGTTCAAATAATATTTTAATTTCTGTGTGTGTTCCTATTCTGCTGCATTTAATTTATAATTTTCTAGAAAAATTGGATATTTTGCACTAAATCGAACTATTAAGGACAATCCGATTTTTCATATAAAAACCCGACGCAATTGATATGAACAATATAGAATAAAACCGAGGATAAAACATGAAGTTATGTTTTTTTCTAAATGGTTTTCGTTACCGATCCTCTTGTTGTTATGTTAGAGTGGTGTATTTTTTGGGTTAGGATCCAGTAAAACAAAACAAACATCCTTAGGACACATATATAGATCCTATATCCTGCATGAAACTCATATTATCAGTCTTTACCTACTTCCTTGGTTCGCAGATATATCCGAGGTATTAAGTTTCTAAATGGTTTTCGTTAATGATCCTTTAGTTTTTATGTTAGAGTGGTGTATTATTTGGGGTTAGGATCCAACGGAGTAGGTAAAAAATTATAATATGGGTTTCATGCAGGATATAGAATCTATATATGTATGTGTTCTGAGGATGCAACAATAAAGCTGCGAAACGTCGACTATTTAAAAAAATACATTTGTTTTTTTTTTACTGGATCCTAACCCTAAATAATACAGCACTCTAACGTTATGTTTTTTCTCCATATAAGTTACATGGGCACTTCCAAGGAAGTAACTGAAGATTAGATATTCCTACTTTTATAGGCTGAAGCTTCCTTTATAAATTATTTTTTGGTTTATTATACTTTGAACCTTTTGTAAGTTACAGGATCTGAAAAAAAAATTCGTGTTTTGTTTCAAGAATTCCGATATTTTGCATTACGATATTTTTTTACTGCAGTACTATTAACAAAAGTAAACGTAAATGAGATTTATGTTGAATATTTTATTTTGTACCCGTTCAAATTCAGGATTTTCAAGAAATTTAATTTGTGGGGGCCATCCCTTGACGCAATTAATGCCTCGTCACGACCGCGACGTGGCATACTTTGCTGTATTCCTGTCAACTTTCTCTGCTCAGTCTAAGGCCATTCTTTCTGAGTTGCTTTAAAAAGTTTTCTAGTTTTAGGTTGCTGATGTTCTTTTTTGTAGACGTTGTCCAAACAATGTCCTATTGGATTCGTATCCAGTGACTTTGGAGGTCATACCATTCGCGCGATTTGATTATCTTCAACAAAATCCTTTACAATACGTACTTAATGTGTTCCCACATCATCGCCCATAAACAGCGTAGTGGATGTGCCACATCAATTCCGTCAAAAGTCAAAAATATTTTTGTGTCTGATATTATTTTCAAAGAATGATAATTTAGAATTGCGATGGCCGGTAATAAAACCAAAGGCAACTGGACGTTAATAAATGATTTTATTTGTTCAGTGGCACAGAAGATTACTTCGAGTATAACCCATCATTTGAACCCTCTTAACTATCTCTCTGAAGCTAATATCCCAGAGAACTTCTACCTTGAGCCTACAAATTCCGTTGCTGAGAGCTGAGATGTATTCTTTCCCAAATAAAAAATAAGATCTCTGCTGGCTGTGATGACTTTTCAGTGCCAGATTCGGCCCTGTCCTCACTTGTCTCAGCAAGAAATGCATGTTTTAAATTGGGAGAGTTTTATGGCAATTCTAATACCATTGCACAAGAGAGGTTCAACTGACGATCCGTCTAACTTTCGGCCAATATCGCTGCTCCATACATTCTCCAAGGTGGTCGAGAAGCTTGTTAAGCCACGATTGATACACTTTTTAACAACCTTTAATATAATTACCACATGCCAGTTTGACTTTCAAGCCTCAAACGGTACTGCAGACGCCATGTTTGCACTTCTGGAAAGAGTATTTCTCAGTGTTAATGAGGGTCATATGGCTGCGGCGGTGGTCTATGATTTTTCGAAGGCTTTTGATTGAGTTGATCACAGGACGCTGCTGCAAAAGCTTGAGTGTTATGGTATACGGGGACCCGCTTTTAGATGATTTGCAAGTTATCTTTCGGGAAGAGTACAAATGGTAAGAGTTAATGGAAGTGTTTCTGGTGCACCGGAGTTAGACTGTGAGGTTCCCTAGGGTTCTGACCTTGGGGTCTATATTGTTTCTACTATATCTTAATGATCTGGCCAATCTAGACACTCATGGCAGTTTTTACCTTTTTCGCAGATGACACCACTCTGTTTTGACATTCCGAAAGTCAACAAGATCTCAAGGATATTATACAGACGAATTTGACAAAAATAAAAAAATGGTGTGACTAAAATTCTCTGTTTTAACATTTGACATTTGGTTTTACCTTTAACTACCTTTCTATTGAGAACAAACACATTGAAAATACAAATTTTACTAAATTTTGGGGACTTGTAAGAGACAACAAATTGAGTTTTGATGAACACATACTTAATATTAATAGTAAACTGGCTTCTGGTTGCTTTGCAGTTTGGGTGGTTTCGGAATGGTCACTTCTTCCTATTTGAGTCTCATCTAAGGCCTGGGATATTCTGGGGATTTTGTAACCAAAAATTATTTAATACTGTTTTTACCCTACAAAAGAGTGCTGTTAGATATATGTGCCGAGCCCGGATTCGCGAACACTGCAGGACCCTTTTTGTCAAAAACGGTGGTATCAAATTTTGGAAACAGTGTGCTTAGTTTACAAAAAGCACTCAAACTCAAACTTTGAAGCTACTTAGGAACACAACATACATAACACGAGACAGAACACCCAACCGACAATACTCCTTCCCATTCCTAGACTGACACTAACCAAGCGATCTTTAATATATGAAAGCCTAAAGATTTTTAACCATTTGAGCTTAGAAATTAGACGTCTGAATTTTCTTCACTTTTCATCCTGGAAGAGTATTACAATGATATAATATATGATTTTATCTATTTTATTTTTTGTGTCGAGTTCTAAATTATGACTATTTACTGTTTTGTTGTTTTGTTTATCTGTTTTATTTTAAGTATCTTGTCGTATAGGTTATGTGTGCCTGACACCTGAATTTCTAGTGTTTAGTGACCACCAATATTCTCTCATTGATTTATCCTATGATTAAATTGTTTATATTATATATTAACATAGTTCAAGCAAGCTTTGTCAGCAGAATTTGATTTCTTGGACAATAAAGCATGTGTAAAGTAAAAGTAAAGTATTTATGAAAAACCCTGGACTTAGATAATTTTTTTAACAAAATCCTATATACGTTTATTTCATTGTTGACCAGCAGGCGTAAAATAACAGTAATGCAAAATTTTAAAATTTCTTACAAAACCAAAAAGCAATTTATAGAGGATACTTCAGCCTACAAAAGCTATATCTAATCCTCATTTACTTTCTGGGAAGTCTCATGTAACCTGCCACACTTTTGACAAAAAATAACCCCTGTATATATTAACAAGACACTGATGAATATAAAAGGTTAGGTACATTTCTTAGATCAAGGATTGGTGCGCAAAAAAATAAAATGATTCATTAATAGTCATCCACTAGGGTTAACACACAGTATCATTTAAAAAATTGGCAACCATATATTACTTCGGTAGCATAGCCATTGTTATTATTATATCCCTATAACTATACTTACATTCCATTAGTAAATTTGTAAATAATGTAGCGACAGTAACATGAAGTGGTAAAGGATGGATTTACAATCGCATAGCTGAGAGATTGAAAGTACGATCGACACACGACCATATCGAAAATTATTATTCAAGCTACAAGGAAACAGGAAACCATTCTACATAGAATGGTCAAGATAGACATTGTACTATAAAGCCGGGCCATGACCTTTTTTTAAGAGTCCTTACTGTAAGACAGCGATTTGTGACTGCAAGAAGTTTACAATCTTAGCTGCAATAGGCAGATGGTCCACTCGTGTCCTCTCAAACTGTACGCTAGCCTCTGGAAACCTTAATTCTAAAAGGTACATTACAGAAATTCTACAAGAATGCTGGACCTCATTTCTTGCTTATGCATGACAATGCCCACTGTTATATGGGTCTGAGGAAGGAATTATCTGAGACAAATTTAATTTAATAGCTTGGAATAACCAGCAAGTAGCCCTGACCTCAACCCTATAGAACAAGTTTGGGGCTTCTAAATGCTTTATTTACTTTTATTTTATGTTATTAAAAGTTGTGTTTAACTCTATGTGTTATTATTTTTGTAAATTTTACCAAGTAAAAAACATAAGGTTCTTAAACACCTCGTATCTCATTTAATAATAGAGATATTAGATATTAGGATTCCAATAAATAAAAAACATTAAATTGCAAAGCAGGTAAGACTTACCTGAATTAATAATTTAAAATTTTCAAATATTATTTGTTTATATATTCTGAAATATATATTATTTTTCCTTTTTTACCTTTACAATTTGATGAAGTTATGGCGTGCTATTTTAATTTGCGGTAAATACAAAAAAAAAATTTATTAAATTAGCGTTATTTCTTTTTTTAAGAATAAAAAATTATAAATATAGTTTCAGTTAAGTAAAATAAAAATTAATATAAGTTAACGACAGGTATAAGCTGCTGGTTATATCATGGTCGAGGCAGTTCCCTCAAATGTTCGGCGGGTCAAATTGGAATTACCTTCCGACCTTTCGCCTGCGATTGCTCCAGGCGTTGTCAGAAATTTTCACTGCATGAGATCTGTGCTTTCTGATGCGTAATGAATGTAATAATTGGCTTTAACGTAAGGCATGTACTTGGCACCTTGAAATTTTCAGGGTACTTGATCATGCTATACTTGACTTATCTTCCCTTTATAATTTCCTGAGACTCCAAGATCCTTGGTATCTATTACATTAATCATATGTCCTGTTGCGAATGTTAGACCTGTTAACAATTCTTTATCTGTGGTACCCTGCAGAAAAGATAAAAGTACACTACTTGATAGTTGACTATCAAATATTGATTTATATCTGGGATTATTGTAATATCTAATCGAATTACAAAGATGGCCGACGCTGACGGCAAACCTATTAAAGTGCTGTGCATTTTCTGTAAAAATTCCGCGGTTAATAAGCGCGTCCAGTGCAAAAATTGCAAACAGTTTTACCATAACTCATGTGGCATTAAATCAACTAAGAAATGCTGCGAAAACCAACAGTTGGAAAGCATATTAGATGAAAAAAGAGTAAGCGACGATGATCGTTCCAACATGGATGCCATTGATGCATTCGATGGTACCTCAGAGATTTCATATCTGAAACTGCTAGTAGCTGAACTGAAAAGTAAAAATGAACTTCTGGAAGAAAATCGTAAGTTTTGGAAGGAAAAGGCAAGAGAATTCCATAAACAATAAAAGTAAACAAAACAAACGGCAATCGAACGTCACCTCACCACGCCCTCCTCCAATAACCAAAAACTGGCCTCAGTTACCAACTGTCAGTGTCAAAGAAAAGGAAGGGGTACGTTCGATAACTAATTCTGTGCACAATAAATGTACAGTAAGCAGTACAATTATTCATAACAATAACAGTACACTTTCCAATTCAGGATCAACAAGTCTTAACCCCGATAAGGACTTAACAAATTTTCCTGAACAGCCCGAACAGTCGGTCTTCAAAACAAACGACAATAACGTAAACAATAAAAGTAATGACCCAACCTTAAAAATGGATGTAGCTGACAAAGCAAATGAAGATAGCGGATGGAAGACTGTTGGACCTAAAAAATGGGGCCCTAGAGTCACCACCCAAAGACGCCCTAGTCCTATTAAAGGTACAAATGAAAATCAAACCATACTTAAAATAGCAAAAACCTACTGCTGGCTGTTTCTCTCAGGTCTTACACAAGATTCTACAGTGGACGTAATACAGTCATTTTTAAAAAGCAAAGGCATCAATGACTGTTCCTGTGAGAAAATCAAAACACGTAGGGACCCACTATGCAGTTCCTTTAAATTGGGTGTACTAGAAGAAGATAAGGATACCATTTTAAATGCAACCTTGTGGCCAAAGGGAATTCGGGTTAACTCTTTTTTAAACCTGAAGAGGATAGTAGCCTAGCCATACCACAAAAGCTGAGTTTAATGCACTACAATGTCCGTTCAATACATAATAAAGTGGACCTGTTTGAGGCAGGCTTAAGTGGAAAGGACTTCGACTTGGTCATGCTTACGGAGCGTTGGTTGACATTAGAAGAACTAAAATACTTCAACGTGCAGGGGTATGTAGTTGGTGCCTCCTCTGCTCGACAAGAAGCTCGAGGGGGAGGAACATTTACATTAATTTCTCAAATGAATATTGATGGATGTATTGAGTTATGTTCTATTGTAATGAAACATTCTAATATTCATATAATTGTTGTTTACAGACCACCTACTGGCGATTTTGGTACCTTTCTGGAGGCAATGGAGGGTTTTTTGGAGCAGCTGGGTTCTGATAAGAAAGTTGTTCTGGCGGGTGACTTCAACGTGCCTTTTGGTGCCGGACAGGGGAGGGCAGTTTGCCTGATGGACTTGTTCGTTACTTTTGGCTACAAACGAATGGTGTCTGTACGTTCGAGGGGGTCTGCATGCCTCGATAACATCTTCATAAATTTTTCTCTTGATTCTGCTGCAGCGGAGACTATTGATCTAAATTTATCTGATCATGTAGGTCCAGTGCTATACTTCAATGCCATAGATGACAGTTCTAATTGCTCTTATTTAGTAAGGACAACCTTTAGGCCTATAACTCAAAATGGCTTACTGCAGTTTTACAGCCCAGTAGAATCCTACTCATGGGACTTCTTGAATGATGACTTGGATGTTGAGGTTAAATCTGAGTTGTTTGTTAATATGATCCGTGATGCCTATTTGCGGTCATTTGCTGAAAAAACCTATAAAACCAAACCTAATAGTCTACACAGAGTATCATGGTTTAATGACACCTTAAGGGGCATGAGAGACCATCTACACTTTCTGGGAGAAGTGTGCAGGCAGCATAACACACCAGGCAATAGGGAAGAATTCAAAAGCTTTTTGAAACTTTATAAAAAATCTATTACAGAAGCTAAGAAACAGGCAAATGATAGATTGATCGCATCCTCTAAAAATCAATCTAAATCTATGTGGGATATTCTGAATAGCAGCCGGGGGTAGTAGCAACAATGCCGAAATAAGCTCAGAACAGTTTAATAACTTCTTCACTAATATAGCACACAACATTATAACCAATCTCCCTGATACCAACACAAATCCCCTATCCAACTTAGAAAATTTATCACTTCCTGATATAAACTGCTTTTAAAGATGTAACTTTTAATTTTGTGTGGGAAGTGATTAATAATTTAAAGAATAAATCGTGTACTGATATATATGGTCTTTCAGTTCGATTGATGAAAACCATAAAAAATCTTATAGGTGAAGTATCGAATTACCGGCCAATATCTCTGCTGCCAGTTTTTTCAAAGGTCATCGAAAAGTGTATGACACAAAACATCACATCCTATTTTGAAACCAACAATCTATTTACAGAACATCAGTTCGGTTTTAGAGGCGGCTCCAGCACAGTTCACGCTATTCTCCATCTTCTATCAGATGTAATGGATTCCTTTGAAAACCGTGAGTATGACCTTGTACAGTTTTATGATCTGAGCAAGGCATTCGATTGTGTCTCGCATGACATTTTGCTCGGAAAACTGAGTCACTATAAATTCTGCGACGGCAGCCTTCTTTTGTTAAAGTCATACCTTGAGGGAAGAACGCAGGTTGTAAGACTTGGAGGAGTCTCATCATCGGAGACATCTTTGGAAGTGGGTGTCCCTCAGGGATCTATTTTGGGCCCCATCTTGTTTTTAATTTTTATAAATGATCTGCCCTAACTGAAGCTCAAGCAAGCTACACAATTTTTGCCGATGATACTACTCTCACACTAAGGGGTCCTAGCCTGTAGGGTATCGAGTCGGATGCCATGAAGGCTCAGTTGAGGGCTATAAATTGGTTCAATTCTAACAAGTTGAAACTCAATACAGACAAAACTCAAAAGATGGTTTTCTCTCTTCGTGATCTACAGAGTGTATCTAACCCTACAGAAGTCAAGCTTCTGGGCGTGTATCTGGAACCAAAGTTAGAGTGGGACATACACATCGAGAGGGTATCGGGTAAACTTAGGAGCTGTGTCTTTCTCCTTAGAGGACGCCAGGGCTGTGACATACATTAAAAAAACTCAACACCAATTTATCACCCGTGGGGATATACACGATCACAACACCAGGTCTGGATGTAACTTGGAGCCCTCCTTTTGCCGACTGGGGAGATGCCAGAGGAGACCTGAATGTTAAGCTCTTTAATAAATTACCACTTAATGTTAGAATGTTACCCTTGGATAAACTAAGAATTCAAATAAAAAATGTGCTGTGTCAAAATGTGTTTTATAGTGTACAGGATTTTTTTAAACTGTGATGTTAGTCTTTTAGATGTTTAAATGTGCCTGTTTATTTATTTAGGGATTTAAGAATTTTTATATTTGTATTTTATTATAGTATATGTATTGGAAATTTTAATTTACAACTTAATATTTTATCAACTATACTTGACTCATAAAAGTACTTTATTGTATGCTTACTGTAATATACTATCTATCTATCTATATATCTAACTTTTAATATATTCAGCGCAATATCCATTTGATTTTAAAACTTCAGTTCGTTTCTCTCTTTTCCTTCCTTAAATTTGCACCAAATATTGAAGTCCTAAAGACTAGTTAATCGATGAAGGTGAAAACTAAACTTTAAATACTTATTCGTATTTGTCGGTTTCCTGTAAACAGAATGAACTAGGGTTCCGTTCTCTTTCTTTTGTACTAACTCATCAAGGAAAGGAATGACACCACCCCAGTCAATTTCTATAAAAAATTTTATATTAGAATATTGTTGGTTTAGATGATCTAAAAACAAAATTTTCTCAAAAGCTGCTATATAGATGTTTGCTACCATAGAGACAGAGACAGCTACGCTCGCAGTTTTGCTCATAAAAGTACCTTAAATATGTGGAAGTTATAATCAATTCAACTAAAACTGGATCCAGATTTGTATGTTAAAATAGGTCTAAAATTATAGAAATTGAATCATCAAAAGGGATATTATAAGAGGAAGATTAGAGATAATCAAAAATTCTGAAAATTTTAATAGAGATGCTGCAACGTGCTACATTACGCGTGGAAACCAATCATTACAGTGAGTCACGCGTCACGCTCACAGGAGCTTATTTAGTGTTTTAATCTCGTGAAGTGAAAATCCCTGAAGATTCAGCGTACAATCATAGGTAAAACGTCGGAAAGTAATACAAATTTGACATGGTCTAAACCCAATAACCATGATTCTTTAGTTGATTCATACCTTTTCTAATTACCGCAGTGACTTTAGAAAATATATTAAGATGGATTCTTACGGTTTCGTGGGTATGTGGACTGCAAAAAAAAAGAAAATTTCCTGGCGGTATGGAAAGACTTTACCACAACTAGCGAAATTATTCTCAGGACTTCTTTCAAAAAAACACTTCTGTCCATTGTTAAGTAGAAAATAGTCCCTCCATAGATGAGAGGATGAGAGAAGCAGAATAATAACTTTATCTCTAATATAGAAGCTAAAAAAAATAGAAATAAGGGAAGCAAGAGGACCTTGACTAGTTCAACGTCACCAAGAGACATTCTTGTTCACTATCCTGTAAACTATCTTCCCATGCCCACACTATTATTCATTATTCAGATATTCGAATGCTCGTCACCAAAGATTCCTATAAACTGGTTGATATTTTTTGTTTTTCATTCGAATATTCATTGTACAGTATATTTCTCTCCTCAACCTCAACACCAATTGACATAACGTTTTGTCATTTTGAATATTTTGTTAAGTGATTTTGTTAAATTAGGTTAATGAACAATTTTTTATTGGAAATAGATATATAAATAAATGTTATTCTGATTACAACAGTTTAGTGAAATTGTATTGTCTGCTCAAAAATATTATTGAAACGACTTGTTTAGTTCATCATTCGGTTGAGGAAACATTATCGTTTGTTTTACATTAAGTTTTAAAAACATTTTTACTAATTAATTCTTTTCTTTAAAAATAATGACCGAGTACTATGAGTTTTTAAAAAATAGAATGTATGAATAAAAAAAATGAATATCGAAAATGTTGTGAGATCTGAAGCAGTGAAGTGGTGAATCAACCATTCAGAGAATTTCACCTTTATAAAATTAAATTAGGTAAGCACCCTTATAATTAATAATGACCGGCTTTTAGAATTTCGTGAGGTTATAATTGAGTAAATTGTTGTAGAGAATTTTTTTTGTTTTTCATTCGAATATTCATTGTACAGTCAATTGACATAACTGTCGATATTGGAGGGACTGTAATCCATGGCTATATCGGGAACTACATACCGAGTACTAGAAAAAATAAATGTATGTGCGGGAATTTTTGGAAACCGCACATTGATTTTTAAAAAAAACGCTATTGATTGAGCTTTAACGGCTATTATCGAAGAGGAGGATTGTTACCATGTTAAAACTTTAGTATACAACAAAATGTTTCTCCTGTCTACTACGCGATTGAAACAGTTTTAAAACTCAACTTTCCCTTAAATGTAGCATTAGGATTAGTCATATTGAAGGCCACCACGGTGACATGATTTATTCCTTTGTAGTTTTGTCTGTGAGACCATTTAGAAACAAAAATATACGCAACCCCATTTTGAAACAAATATATTCGTAATCGACCCAAAATTATTACTACAACGATCGTATTATCGCTGGCATAATAGAAATATCGCAGACTTCTGAATCTTTTAAATATAATATTTTTATTTTTTATTTGACCCATCGCTAATTTTGTTTGGTATAACTTTCCATAATATTCCCTATTTACAAATGATAGTTTGTTAATATTATTGTATGCTATCGGTTACTATTGTGCATGTGTAAAAGATCAAAATAATAAATAAGATATTAACATTAAAATCTTCCCAACAAAAAAAAAATGTGAAGCTTTTAAACTTTTTTTTTAATTCTGCTACAAGGTGGAACGTTTTAGTTTACATATTTTATAAACAAATTTGTTCTCTGTATCAGGCATAAACTTGTCGCCAGTAACAGTTGTCACAAGTGGCCATTCTAGCTTCACGCAGCGACAGAGACAGGGTGTCTACATCCCTAATTTTAGTAGAAAGGTACCTACATCCCTAATTTTAAGAGACAGAGTATCTATCTAATATCTACATCCCTAATTTTAAGAGAATAAAGTTAACACAAAAGTGTTATGTGTTTCATCTAAGCCGCCATCATTTGCTGAAAAAAAAATAGCAAATACCCGAGATTTATTATTTTAAATGCAAAACGCTTTATATTAATATATTAATATATTATATTAACGCTTTTTCAAAAATGTATACTTACTGTTTAATAAAATCACTATATGAGCAATTGTTGAAAGAGGAGTACTATAAAGTGAACAGATAAATAATAACTTCTCTAGAGGGGTAAACTGTTAAGTAGCTTTATGGCCTTTAGACCATGTCCACAGGAAGGAGTGCTGCCATTATTCCAATGCTCACTGCTAGTAGATAACTTACATATACGACAACTGATCATCATAATCAAAAAAATACTCAAGAGGAAACCTCAGTAAAATTGCACTACACCAGCGCAGTGTGAGGAGAAATTGATGTCTAATAACTTTGATGAAATGGTAGTAGTCCCCTTCACTAAGCAAAGGAATTTCTAAATATTCTATCATTCTAAGCGGAAAAAATTAAGGATTCTCCGTACATCTGTAGTAACTGGCGGAGTATGGTACCAAAACAGTTATGCTGGCGATAGTAGGATAGTCATATACATCATTCATCTTATGATATAGGCAAAGGGCAGCCACATAGTGCCCAAGCCAGATGAAATGTACTACACAGACAAGCTTGTCTGTCGAGTATGGGAATGGTCTGCCTACTTAGATGTGGTTAGCGTTTTTCATAAATTGAGAACATTTGAATAAAGTGAGAGTGTCCTAAATATGGAAAGTTTTGGAAGCACAGATCTTTCACCATCCCCTGAGTTGCAAGTCATTAAGCCATATTTCTAATGTAATACTATTCTTCACTTTAGACGCACAGATAATTTAAAATACTTAAATAATGCCATGGTACAATGGGTTGTCCAGATGTTATAGTACGAGTTTCAGCTCTAGATTGGACAGCCGCAGAATTCTGCGTCCTGGTTTACATTAACTGTTAAACAACATAGTGTAAATAATACTAGTGCCTATTAAATCTATATCGAATTGCTGGTCTTGCAGTCGTTAAGACACAGGCCTCGAATATCTAATATAATAATCTATTAGTATTACATTCTCCTACCAACTAGTAAAGATTAACTTTAGCTAATTTTTCACAGAATTCACAGTAGTAATATATCAGAACAGCATCCTACATCATACCGAAATTCTGAATCATTAACTTAATTTTACTGTAAGTTTTAGCGATATTTTTAAAAATTATTTTATGTATTTATTGCCATAATTTAAAATTGTGATTAATTATAAGCGTTTTATTTAAAACGTTGTGTCTGGAGAGATATGGTGTAATAAAAATTATATGTGAAGAAATTGCCTGGTTTTAAAGTATTTTATAAGTTGATTATTATTTTTTAGCATACTGAGTAAAAGTAATAAAAAGAACCTCTTTTCTGAAGTTGAAGAAAAAAAATTAAGAATTACGTCTTTTAGGGTTTATCCTTATATTTCATGAGTGTTTGTAATTGTTCAATTTACAGAATATTTTAAACTTATTGGTCTAACTAATCTGATTAACTTTGAAAAAATAAAAAGTAAATATCATTTGAGAAAAAAAATTTAGCTGCTAGATCGGGTTTTTCATTCAGTGAAATTGGAAATACCTTTAAAACTTCGGATGTCACTAAATAAATATGCGTGTACACAATGTAGGTATCCTGACAAAAACACAATCATATACAAAAAAATGTATTTGTAATATTTACACAACTCATTAATTAAAACTAATTGAACAATTTTTGATTGCGCTTATTTGTAAGTAACTTTATATTGCTACATTAAATACTAATAATTGTAAAACTAGAAATGTATTATTTATTCGCAGTACATCGCATACATCGTTCTTTTCAGTCACTCTCTTTTACTTACACTAAAACATAATATATCATATCTATTAAACAGTGGATACTGTCTATTCATTTTGTCTAAGTGACAATTTGTGCTGTTTTTAGTTATTATTTATTCTTGAACTTATTATTATTTTTAAATTTTTTTTAAATTATACTTTTATTAAGAATTTTGCTTATATGGGATAAATAAATATTGTTGTTCCTAAACATGGTTTTGTTATAAAATAAGTTTATTAAAACAAGAAAAAAATCTAAGTACAACACCTAGAGAAAAATACATTTTGCAGCAAGAACCAGAAGCATTATTTCTATAACAGAAAATTAGATATTTGTGTTTAACTTGAGCAATTCTCGCGTAAACTAGTTTACTGTCTTTATATACAAAAAATGCTGTCCTAATATTTTATTTCAATTAAATCCCATAGCTTAGACCATTTTGACAGAAACTGTTAAAGTCTGAAGTCCAAAAAATGGGTTGATTTCGGGCGAGCAAAGGCGCTCTTAGATGCGCCCACTAGTGATAAACTAAATGTACACATAAATAATATTTATTAATCTAAACTGATGTATACGTTTGTCAATAAATTTAGAGTTTCTGTTTTGTATTATTATATTTGTGTTAATTAAATAAATATTCTGTTGATATAGGCACAATATCGTTCATTTTTGCTAGCAAATAATAGTAAATGAGCTTATTATTTCTGGGCGCAATAACTGTCGGTACCATTTTTTTTTGTCTGAAACTGAAATAATTAATTTAGCTATAATTTTGTCTTACCTAAAATGTCTTTTTGGCGTTTTAAAGTAATACGGTTTCTTAATTTAGTAAGTTTAAATTAAGAATATTTTGAACATTTTATATCGTATTTTAATAATACATCGAAATGAAAATTTATAGAGGCACTAGGCCGTTTCTCGTAGTGGGGTTTCTCGCCATATATATGTCCATGTCGTGGTCTGTCCAGTTGTCCGAATTATCGCCGTAATTGTTTAGAGTGTGGGTTGATCCCGCTGTGCTATATCGGCTGCTGGGCCTATGGTGATCGCGCGATCTAGATCTTGGCCTTGAACGTCTTGTAGAAGAAGCTACTGAATGTGCTGGACCGTGGGAAGGTATCCTTGTGGACATGCGTTCCGATTGCATGGCGAGGGATTGACGTGATTGACGAAGATCTGAAAAAAATACGCGATATGTTAAAAAAATAGTAATTAGACAGGTTGTTTAGGTATTTATTTATTCAATACATTAAATATTGCAGAACATTAATAAACAAGAAACTTAAAAGTTTTACCAGTTTGTGTGTACTGATATTATTCTGTATTCCTTCCTTTAATAATAATATTTTTGTATTTAAATAACGTTATGCCCGGATAAATATATATATATATATATATATATATATATAATATATATATATATATATATATATATATATATATATATATATATATATATATATATATATATATATATATATATATATATATTGTGGAAAAAGACGACTGTTTAAATTGGCTTACAAATGATTTGTTACAAACTGAGAATATTTTCTTAATATTTTTTTTGGGTTATCATGTTATTCCATTTTTTTTTGTAACAGCTACACAGTTTCGAATAAAAAGATGGATATTTCCACAAGTCGCTACAAAATAATTGGAGTTGACTATGCAAATGACTATTAAAATCTATTTAACAGGGGCAGTAGTAAAATTATTTATTTCCTCATGTCAACAAACTTCGGACGTAAGTCGACTTGTAGTCTTAATTGAGGATGATCGAAGTAAAAGTTATGTTGCTCACAGTCTTAGAATTTGGCGACTTATAGTCAGAGATGCTTGGAATAAGTATTTAGAGATAGGAAGTTTCACCAGGCGACAAGGATAATCGTTTTTTCATCCTTTGTTCGTTAAGGGATCCAAGACCTACTGCTGTTTCTCTTAAACATGAAATTATAGGTGAAGTTAATGTTAACGAACAAACTATACGAAAACGGTTGAAAGAAGCTGAGCTCTATTTATGTAGGTCACCCATAGGGCCATAATTACATCCTTGGCATCGACGAGGGAGTTCGGTTTCTAGGTTTGCATATGAACTGACTATACAAGAGTGGGATAATAACTGACGAGTCAAGAGTTTGCGTTTTCCGGACGATCGTGAAATGGTGCTCTAAATTACCATCGTTACGTTAATGGCATTCTCCAAGAAGCAAGTTATTTCATTTGCTCTCTTAATTGGGGAATAATTTACATTATTGCAGTGATACTGCTGTGCCACCTGCAGCACATTGTTTGTGAATATTTGGATGAAGTTGGAATTCGTACATTAGAATAGCTTGCATGTGGCTACGCGCCCAAACCCGATCGAACATTTCTGAGATCAACTAAAAAAGCGGCTCAAGATTTTTAGAAGAGTTTAAGTTAGCACTTAGAGATGAATATCAGGGCCATTCCTCAAGGAAGAGTAACCACTCTCATTCACTCGATGGCGAGAAGTCTACACGATGTAATTGCAGTTAGAGGTGGATACACACGCTGCTGAAACTTACTCAAAATGTTAGTTAGTTTATTTAATTGAATTTTAGGAATACCAGGGTTTTATTTAAATTTATTTAAAATTGCGTAACTATTACAAAAAGATAATACAAAAAACAAAACATTAGAAATATATGTCTGTAACAAATTTATTTAAAAGCCATAGAGGGTGTTTTGATTAACGACAAAAAACAATTTATTTCTTTACCCCGGTATAACATTTAAATTAAAAATTATCAGATAAGATCAATTCTTTTATCTAGAAACGGATAAAACAATTATAAAAATCAAATTAAAAATAAAAAAGTTATAAAGCATGAAAGTAAGCTAATAATTTGGGATGTTAGATTTTTCTGCAGGGGAATTTATATACACGTTGGTCAAAGCAATAATTATGGAATAGGTAACAACAGTTGTTTATTCTACGTAAGGTATGTAAGCGAGATCTGTTAGTCCAGAAAGATTTTTGCCCCCGAGCGATAGAGTGAGAAAAAATCCGAGACGAGCAAATCTCATTTATGTCCCATGAAATATATAACATTTTCTCCCCTTCCTGTATTTGCAAGAAATTGCAGAATTTATTTTTGGATTTCCATTAATATCATTCGAAAGTATTCTCATTAAATTACGAGGACAGCCGTGGCCGATTGCTATAGAACCATAAGCAGTTCTAATTTTATCAACGTCAAGCTGATAGTTTATAGACACAAATTTAAAGGACTAAAGTGTACAAACACAACGGATGATCTGACATAGAAGACTCAGTGTAACTTGCTTGTTTGTCTACTACTGGAACAATGGAAAAAATGGTATGGAGCAGCGTGTAAATCTTTTAAGAATTAGTTTCAAACTTCTGTTTCAGAAACCTTGTTTGCGTAATTTTAAGAGAAAACTGGTATGTTGAAGTTTCCATCCAGGTTATGTGTAAGTAATCTATGTTGTCCATCCTTTTTTATAGAGTAAAATGTAGATATTTCCAAGTATCTGAGCATTTTTTAAAGGGAATTTAAAAGAGGGTTAAAGACCAGTGTGTCTCGCATGGAAGATGTGAATAATGAAGGTGGTAATGGTAATGTGATTTGCTAGAGCGAATCGTTAAAATCGTTAAAATAAGTCATGAATTCCTTATTCCAAAAATTAAATGTCACATACATTTACAGTGACAAGAATAAATGGGCTGAAGTTTGTCATTACAAAATCTCGTTCAAAAGTTCATTGATATAAAATCCCACATGAGAAATATTAAGCCTTGATTCTTGATGTAAAGTTGATACAAACTTCTTAAACCAGCCTTTCAAAAAAAAAAACATATTCTTCAATTGAAAGTTAAACTTCCAAAAGTTCAAAATATATGCTAGACACACCACTTTAAGAAGAGCATCGCTCATATATTAGCGAATACTGGCGTTGAAGTTTTAGCTATCAAGCTACATGGAGGATCGAAATTCTCTACTATTGCGAAATGTTATGTAGCTGGGAGCTTTTTATCGTAGTTATCGTGGTCCACCATAGAAACTTATAAGACATAAATCTGGTGGCCATAATAATATAAAGTCACTGACAGATGTGATACCCTTAAAGTTACGTAAAATGGATATATTCCTATTGAGCTACCTTGCTACTTAATTTGTCTGTTGTCCCCAGGTTAATTTTGTGTAAAAGTAAATACCCAAAATCAGCATGCAGTCTGTACTCTCTCGGTACCTTCTTTCAATAAGAAGAGCAAACATTTTATTTTCGCTGCTTTTATATCTACTTTATTGGAGATAAACCAAGTCTGTACATCATGATGACTATTTGCTTCAGATGCTCAGGATTTTTGTGGGATTTTATCATAGTAAACAACAGTATTTGTCAAGCTTCGATTAGGGTACTGGTTGCAATGTCATTCATATGTACTAAAAATAGCACTGGCCCTACCTGGAGCGCTGTGGAACCAAATCGTTGATAGACTGCCTATTTAAAAAATCCCCCTTTGAATGATTCAGATTGAAAACGATTTAACAAAATATGAAATATTTCCTTAGGTGAAAGTCAGAATATTTTTATTTTTTTTTGGTGTTATATATTTACCTTGTCTCGAAGCTAACAGATTATTGGGAAAAGCATTCGCTGTTAGATATCTTCCAGAGTGGTTCGAAAAGCTATTCTGAGACTGACCATCTGCAATTGATCTTGCCTTACTTTTGGCACTGAAATGGGACCTCAGTTCATCAAGAGAAGGAGGTTGCTCAACCGTGTACATTCTAGGCCTTTGACTATGAGCACTGTAGGCTGAGACCTGGTCCCAATCCTGAAAATTAAAGATATTGTATTGAACTTTTATCGTATGTTACTAACATCGTGCGTTAAAATAGTTATACCGTGGATTCATCATTATGGCTAAATAAATAATCGAAAAGTAGGCTTAAAATAATTGGAGATATCTGCCTGACATGTCTGAATTATTAGGATGACGAATGTTGGATTCCTTATCCTCCAAATAACAAACTTTTATAACTAATTATTGTATTTTAAACTTTACCTTATTATTATTATAAGCGCTAAGTGTAGCCAGAGAGGATAAGGGCTCTATAGGGCTCTGAGGCATTGTACAACAGTTTACAGGTAGACCAGCTACCGGTATTCCATGTTTGATTCCGTTAATCTTTTGTTGGTGAAGTTCGTGTAATTTTCTCGACCGTCTTCTTGATGCCGCTGAAACAGATATTTTAATATTTTGAAATTGAAGAAATAGTAAACTGCATTCATCAGATAAATAAATCTGATTTGTATCAAATAAAGAATCACGTTTAACTGCTAAGCTGCATACTAGATATGGGAGCAGTACCCATTCAAGGTTGTGTTCGATCTGTGGAAGTAGAAAGGTATTTTTAAAATAGTAAAAAGGTATATTATTTGTATGTTATAACTAAATCCTATTGGAATGGTATAAACTTCCAACTTTTGAAATGAATGGCGATTTTTCTAGTTTAACTTTGAATTAAGATAAATAAGTTAATTCCCAGTTCATTTCGTTTTCGTTTTTACCCTTATTTTTTAAACGAAAGTAGCTAGAGGAGTTTGCTGTTTCATGTCATTTCATGTCTAAAATTCTCTGTTAAACATCTTACCTAGCATTTTTTGAAAACCATGCATAAAAATATAGCACATTATTGAGTTATCTTTGACACCAAGGAAACTATATATATTCTTAATTGTCGTTTCTGTGTTAAATAGTCAGCGAAATTTGATTTACAATCGCGTATAAAAATTCGAAATGGATAGAGCAACGATTTTATACAAGCGGGATGGAGTCAGCAGCGTTTAGCCAATGCACTTGGAAGATCCCAAAGTCTTATTATCCATTTGTGGAATATGTTCTTAACATTGAGCTCGCCGTATTCTGTTTATGGAGGAGGCCGAGCAAGAAAAACCAATACCATGGAAGATAGGTTTATCAAAAATGCAGCGAGGCGAGATAAAAAATATACGGTTCAATAATAAATAATGTTGTCTTTGAAACTAGTGATACCTAGCTTTGTACACACACGGTAAGACTTTATGCTAGGCGTCCAAAAAGGAGTGTAGCTTTAACAAGGGAGCACACAGCAAATCTTTTAAATTTTGCAGGATTAGTCTATTAATTGGGTCACACAGGCGAGTCCAGGTTTTGTTTATATGGAAATGACAAGAGTGAAATTATGAAGAGGAATGGGAGAAAGGTCTCAAGATTACTGTATGGTTGAGAGACTTCCATTTAAAGGAGCTGGTTATCTTTCAAGACCAAATTGTTATCTAGATTAAATTCTTATTCCAATAATTATAACTTTTTCAAACCATGCTGGATCCAATTTTATCTATGTAGACGATGCCCCGCCTCATTGGTCTCGAAGTTAAGAAATTAAATAATTTATAAAATAATAATATATTATATATTGTAAATATATAAATAAATTAATTAATTTTTTGAAAGAAATTCTTTGAAAAAATTAATTTGGCATTTCGCTCTCCAGATTCTAACCCCATAAAGCGCATATGGTATTATTCAGGTTGTCATGTGCGAAGAAGGCCCATGGCTCCTGCAAATAAAGTTCTAGATTAGATTTAGTAAATGCTCTTGAAGAGTGCAATACAATGCGTCTGACAGTTAATTAATTAATAGACAGCATACCCAATATATTTTCTGTGAACTTTTTCTTATTTTGGGTTTAATGAATTTATCTTCCATTTTGATTCTTTCTATTGTTGCTAATTTTTAAAATAAAATAATTTAAAATTTGTTTTCTCAAAAATTCTATTAACTTCTGGTTGTTTAAGGAAATAAAGAAACAATAACGGTAAAAATTAAAAATTAAATTATAGATATCACATTAGACTATAAAATAAGAACAAATGTGTTTAAAGATTTTGAATTTTAAGTTTTAGCCCAAATAAGGATAGATGATAGAGATAAATTCAAATAATTTTTATGCAAAGAACACGTCTTTTGATTAACAGTAAATAATTGTAGCTTCAACATAAAACTGAAAATTTGAAAAATAACGTAGTAGTAACTTCTTCAACTTATGTCAAGATTGGATTCGAAAAATCAAAGATAGTTTGTGATATAGTGAACGTGATTTTGCTCCAATGGCGTTGAGTTGATTATGGCTTTCCTTTAGATTACTGTAGTGCAAGTATTCCAGGACAGGAGCTACCAATGGGAGCTTAGTACATTAAAAGCAGGTCATATAGTATTTTTGGTTCAATTTGAATAAAATATTATTTATTGAAATGATCAGTGAAAATGTACAGAAAATCAAGAAGAAGTTGAAAGAAAACGGATTTTGAAGATACATTTCGTCAAATGGAAGCTAGATTGCGAAAATTGAGGGCATAAATAGAAAAAATAGAAAATAAAGATCACGGTGTCGTGATCATAGCGGGGACAGAAGAACGCCAAAGCATTCGGTGTCGCCTCGATCACGTATCCGATCGAGATCAAGAAGTCCGATGCTCCGTCATCCGAGGATACGGGTTCTGCCCAGTTCGCGTAACGAAGAGGTGGTTAGCGATAGCCAAACCATTAATAATACAACAAAAAATGGAGACAGTGAAACGACACAGACTTTAAATTCTAAATATTCGTGACTTATTATCTTGCTGTAAATACATAAAGTTGCCTTATTGGTTAGAAGTATACAGCTATACCTACCAATTTCCCCAATTATATTTGTTAATAATTTGGTTCCTTAGTTTGACAGCTAAATATCAATTTGGTCGTAATGCTATATGTTTACATCTAATATAAGAGAGGTGCGATTTTGTGAACAATCGCCAAGTTATAATTATTACAAATATGTGTTTGTGAATGCAAAGTTTAAAAATTATAACTGCCAAATTTAGGTATGAGCTCTGATCAAGTTGGCAGAATGTAATGTTTGTGAACACAGTACATATGTACTGAATAACATCTCATTTTTCGAGAGTTGCCCTTTTGTAAGTGATTACACAAGAAAAATGTAGCATTCTGTCCTTTGTATCAGTACCTTTTTCTTGAGGTACTAATTCGTGGCTCTCCTTGTTACAGGTGACACGGATATTAAAGTCCCCCTAGACAAGGGCACTATCTTAAGCACTATATTAAGAGATAAAACAATATCTGGCCGTTCTTTGCAGATGATATGGCTCCGACGTGGACGAGCATCATAGAAAATGGGATTGATTCCGATGAACGGAAAAAAACTAATATAACTATATCCACTTCTTGAAAATGCTTCTCAGCTCAGGGGACCATAGCTAAATGATACTGTTGCCAAAGCAACATCTGAATCAGTGATACGAAGGGACACTAGATTAGCGCAAATTCGAAATCAAATTGGTGCTAGCATAACACCTGTTAGCCAAGTTATTACTTCCATGTTAGACGAAAAAGAATTAACTAAACGCCATTTACATTTATATATAACATTATAATTCATTATACACTTTTAAGATCATTATAAAGTTTATTTAATAAATTGCGAAAGGATTACATTTTTTCTATTTGATCAAGCAAATAATGTTCTAGGATAGAGATATTCAAAACATTGTATTGTAACACAAAACGTTGTCTACTCATACTTGTGGCACAATCAGGTAATACCCTGACAAAAATTCCTTATGAATAACCTCCATTTTACTTCTTGAAACATTCTGCACCCATTGGTAGATTTTATATAGACTAATTAGCAACACGTTCTTGAACTTTAATATAACATAAAGGGACATTCATATGGAAACCGATCCATTATATCAGGTTCTGGGTAGCGCTGATATCTTAAAATTGTTTAAATTTTCGGATATTTTTTATTTAAGTTTTGAGATTGGGTAGGTGAATGTGTGGAAAAAATATTGGTAAACCATTACTCAAGAATATAGTTTCCAATGTATTTAAGGGATTTAGTTATATGTTACTTATCCCGTTTTATGCAGAAATATAAAAATAGTATTTAAAATAAAAACTAAATTTTAATTTGTCCTGAAACGAACACATTTGTATAGCTATTTCAATGTCAAAGAATTAGCAATATCATTGTCAACAAAATTTTTGAATTTATCAGTATTGTGGTATTAAATTCTGCAACTTAATTTTGAACCTGTTATTTTGAAGGTTCCATTTTGGGGTAAATATTACAACATTTTTTGTATCCTTTCGATTACATAATAATTATCATTGTTACTTTAACCAACCATGAATACATAATACATAATATTGGTGTATTTCTAGCTCAAATTGGCGGAATCATCTTAGAACACAGTAAAGATTCTAAAAGAAAATGTTAACAAATGCACTTTTACGAATTATTTGTGGTTGAGCTTTTTTTCATTTTTTAAGTATAGGAGTGAACAACTTATAATTAAATAGGAGAGTTTCAGTATATAGCTAATATTACATACACAAGGACCATCATTCATTTGAAGGTTGGTGCAGTTCATCGTCATCATAATCGGCATCTGATTACTTTTTAATTGCATTGTTGGCTGTAAGTATATTAAATAAGGGACAACTCTTATATGCATATCGAACTTATACCCATATACCTAATTTTTTATTATGGCTTAATAAAACATACCTATAAATACAATTACTGCAACTACAATTGTTCCGCAGATGGCTGCACTTGCCGCTATTGTAATTTTATCCATATTCGAGGAGGCAGATGAAACAGTTCTAACTTCACGGCACTGAGAGTACGGAACGTTCTCTGGGGTAACGTTGAGCTCCTCGTACGAGACCACACACACAATAATGCACTCCTATAAAATAAAAATAATAAATAGTATTTTAAAGTAATAATATAATTATATCTCTTTATTGCCTTTCTAAAGCATTCTTTTTCAGAATTTGTAAAATTTTGTCAAAAAATTATTTGTTTAAGAAATCGTGAATATTGGGATTAGATCATGTCTAAAATTGTAATTATTTCCAACTATTTGTAGTTGGCTTCTTTCTTATGCCGAGGTCACCCAGAGCGCGCTTTGTTCGCTATGTCCGCCGTGTTTGTTCTGCATACATTTAAAGAGTACTTTCGTATGGACGACCAGACAGGGGCAGCAGCTATCAAAACGTGAAATAATTTCAGTAACAAATATTAAATAATATTTTGCTATTCATATAGTCTATTTATCATAACTGAAGTAAAAATAAATAATAAAAACCTCAACTCATTGAGGACTATGTGAAATGGAACAGTTTTCATTGGCTTATTTTTGCTATAATTAAAGTTACAATTCTTTTTAAATCAAAGTTGTTCCTTTTTTTAAACCAAAGTTGTTTCTTTTTCATAAATAACGTTGCTCAAAACGTACTAATTCATTAACTCATAGTTCAAGTTTTTAAACAGTTGAGGCAAGCAATTTATTCGCAATTTTGTATGGTTATTATTAACTAGTCCTTACAACCAAGACGATATTTAAGCAATTTAAGAATTTTTAAATATTTGGTGTATAAATCGTACAGGGGATCAGTAAGCAAAGAAAAAAGAAAGTAGTTGGGTAATTTCAATTTTTTTTATTTAAATAGTAAGGCATATTAAAAAAACTTAATCCGAATCTGAACAATTTTCATCAGCTCACAAGTGATCTTAAACATCCTATGGGAAAAACAAAGATAGTTACAGAAAATGCCTTTTTATTTACTTTGAGAGTTTTTCTAATGCCCCTAAAAAAAGGCCAGACACAAGCAGCAACCTCTTAAAGATATCTTCGTTTGTTTTGGTCCTGGATACTTTTCGAGAAAACCTTTCTCTATATTTCTTAATGCCTTTGTTTGTTGCTCTCCGATAGTTTACCCACAGGAAGAAGAGCCGCACGAATAACTTCTGGGACATGAATTAATACTAGATGGACAGTTGGTGTCATATGGTACCACGGATATGTTGCAACAAATATTCTTGCTGTTTCAACACTGCCAGATTTAAACAAATTTTCATCAGTTCTGTTATAACTGGCAATGACTTCAAGAACTACAAACAGTCTTTTAAAAACATTTATATCAAGGCGAGTCATTTTGGCTGTTATCTCTGGGCTCTCAAAAAAAACGCCTTGTAGTATTATTGCCATCGTTACTGCTACCGAATCCCGGCTTTGGATTGTCTATGATTAAACCTATTTCTTCTTTAAATTCTTTTTTAATTCTTTCTTTGTTTTTAACAACTTTTTCTTTGCCTTCTTGTGATCTGACAGATCAAGATTTAACTTCTGTTTTATAAGATAGGTATAATAAATACTCAAAAAATCGTATTCTGGTACGCAATACCGGAATGGCTTAAAATATTGCAAGGTTTTTCTAGATTAAATTAATATTATTAAAAATTTTCTGATTTGATAAATGTACATAGCATTTTTGAGTACATTTATTGCCGGTTAAAGCATTTCGAATTTTGCCATTGATCAAAGGCAATCAAAATATGTTTTACTACTATGACTTTGTTCTCAGTTTGAAGACTGTTTTTTTGTAGATTGTCGATTTGACTCTGTATGCAATTTTTCTTGTAACGAAAAATCTGTGGTTTCTCGAATAAATTGAAGTCTTATTGGCGTACAATAACGCGGAAGGACGGGAAGGGGTTGTGCCATATATATTTTGTGTGTGTTATTAACAAGTGGTATTAACCGTGTAATAAATACACTGATTCCCCTGAATTTTAGAATTTCTGCTTGTATTCGCTGTGCCCTAAACTTCCATCGAAGCCATATTTACAAATTAAAAATAAAGTACTTAACTCGTAGTCATCAAATTGAAATAAAATATCGTTTTGCAAAGTTAATATTTTTTTCCGAGTAAGTCCTGTAGGCGTATTTCTGCACGAATAGACGAAAATTTCTATTTTTGGTGGATAACCCCTCTCTTTGCTTCTTATGTAGTTTTGTATTATGGAAATCGGTCTCTGTCGTTTTCTCGAATTATGTCATATTGATGACTTGTAAAGCGTCCTTCAACTAACACTGAAAGTGCCTTTTCTGGAGTTGAGTATTGATTTCTTAAATTTATTGGTATTGTTCAAAGCATTTATGTACTTTGCTGCTCTATTAGGACTGGATGTGGTTATCTCATACTAATTTAGAAGCTCGAATATTACCTGATTTTTTCAATACCATCTGCGCTGTATAACAGATTGGTCCCACAGGTACTTTTCGTCTTACATCCGTTTGTTTTTCTTTGCTTACTTCATTCTCTACTAGCCGAAAAATCCATGAGGGGACGACCACTTTTTTTTATGTTTTTTAATATATTTTTTAAAATTAATGTTACCTTTAACCATTCTCTGTTATTTTCTAATAAAACACCAACATTTCTGGATGCTTTTCGCCACTTTTCTTTAAATCTATGCAGAAAGTTAGATATAGGAACAGATATTTCCGAAGTATTCTCATCTGTATAACTGGTTATTCTTTTGACATATTCTTTAATGTTGCCTGTTGCTTTTTACAGAAGGGCATTCTCGAATGTTATTCAAATCTTATTTCCAAAGATCCCTGCGGCTTTCTATGTAAGCAAATTCATTTCCTGAAACAAAATGTTAAAATTCACACACATCAGAAATATTGTCATTTTGTACAAATAGATAAACTTTTAAAGAAATAATCTGGCGTTATACGTAAAGAATCGCAAAACATTTTAACGGGCATTTATACTTTATACTAAAAAAGAATTTAGTTACCGGATGTATGATTAAACATCATCCTTAATCTTTTTATTTCGGTTTTCCCCTTCAAAAATACAGTTAAACATCGCACAGTTTTTTGAAGAAAAACACTCAATAACAAAATAATTTGCGTAACCCGTTTAGTTCGTTTGTTCGGACATAGCGAAGATATCGCTGTGGCTGCGGCATTAGACTTTCATAATTTTTCTTAGCTTGATAGAATTTAGGAATTATGTTCATGCGTCCAGATTTCTTATTAAATACTGTATAATCAAAGATCACTGAAAACTACTGATTTCCGGAAAATCTTTTTGTGGAAGAGGAGCTGTGTAAAGTGAAATTTTTATGAAGAAAATTGAAGAAATAATGTAAAACTTTAAATTTAAATCTTAAAGACTGTGTACATATACCATGGTGTGATGCCAAAATATTAGCTCAGCGAATTGTCCACGTCATAAATCTAATTGAATTTAAGTTTGGAGTTTCAAGATAGGTATAAAAGGAAATTGTTTATATAAGTTTCAACATACATTATTATTAGTCCTAACAGACGTTAAAGAAAAACCGAAAATTTAATATAGAATATAATATAATTGAAAGTAGATAACTAATGTAAAACAAAACTTTAAAATGAAGTGAATTTTAGCCATATTAAGTAAACCGTTTCAATAACAAAATCAGTTACTCCCTGTTTAGCGTTATCAAACCAATTGATAACATTATCTAAATTAATGCCACTTTCTCTATGGAAAGAAAGAAAGCAATTTTTCTGCAAAAGCTCCTTTAACACAATAAACGCTAATACAATTTTATATTATTTTAATATTAATTAATTTACAGACACACAGTTAACCAGTTAGTTCTAGATTTAACTCTATTTCGAGTAAGAGCTATTTAGATCTCAAAGCTTATAAGAATTCACTCAATTATTTTATGGCTGCTTTATTTATTTTATAACTTTGAAAATACCATTAATAAAACCACGTTCAAATTTAATATATTTACTTAATCTTCGTCAAATCAGACAGTATATTATTATTACTTATGTATCTTGGCCCTATTGACTTGTAAAAATATGGTTGAACAACCATTCTTTTTTTAAACCATTTTATTTAAGCAATAGTGATTTTTTTTCTTGCTAGAAAGGGGTTTCATAGGAGAGGGGGTAGAAAACGTTCCATAGGAGGAGGGGAGATAAATTTGCACTTCACGTGTGGGGATGTAATTTAGCCAAATTAATTTTTGCATTGTGTAATAATTTATTGCATTATGGCAGTTCTCGGGTCTCTTAGAGTATGGTTGAATGATAAGGTTTTTAAAGTTTAAATATGGTAATTAATCGGAGTTTGTCCTGTGTTATAGAATGTTTTTAACTACTGGCTTTAGCCCTAACTCTATTTGTACATATATAAATAACAAACACGAAAACAACGAAAAAAAAAATATATATAATATATATTATTATTATATATATATATATATATATATATATATATATATATATATATATATATATATATATATGTATGTATATATACATACGAACGTTTCCTCTTTATTATTTTTTTCAGAAACAAGGATTTTCATTTTGTATTGTAAACCCGTTACTCCATCAATTGTTGATGCATATAACAAATGATAATGATTTTTGAAATCTTAAAAAAAAATATATAATATATATTTTATTATTTTATTATATATATATATATATATATATATATATATATAAGTATATATACTCAAAGTTCTTGAAATTGTTTTTTTTTCTCGTGGCGTTACGACGCTTGTAGTAGTCACGGCGCGGCGGCGTCGTTTTTAATTTCGTAAATATTTATCTTTACCCCACCAAATTAATGCCTTTAACGGAACCTTGATATCCTCGTCGATTCCCGACAAAGCTCCGATTGGAATTTTAAGCGAAGCACCGTGTATATATCACTTTAAATCTGCTGTCACTTTTTTGCTTGTGGCAATGCAGTTTTTAAAATTTTAGCCTCCCAAATCAAGTCCTCATGGCGGCGCAGCATCTCATTTCATTTAAATGATAATACAATCTAATTTTTATTTTCATTAGGATTTTCGTACCTACTCTTTTCTTAATTACAAATGCATTTTGCGTAGGGGTGCTTATGTTGACAACATAATATTTACTTTGGTTCACTTTGACCACTCTGTGATATTAAACATGTATTTGGATTGTTCCAACCACGAAAAGATCAATTTTATTTCGATTTAATTTTAATTTTAAAAAATATTTCGGATACGCCATATCCAACAGCAAGCAGCACGGACATTAAACTCAATACGGATATCACATGAATGCAGATGAGAAGAAATTTAGTGCAGAACGCTTATTCGTTCATAACCTTAACACATACTTCTTTATATCTAATCCGAATTCTTTCACGGAAACGATTTATTAGAAATTCCTTCAGAGTATAATGGCCGTACGAGCTTTTTATTTATGTAGGTCTGGGTCGAATATAATATAATACGATACGGTGTTCTTAAATGATAATGATAATTCATTCGTAAAGGCGATTATGATCATTTTGTTAATTCAACTACAAAACTATTCTTTTAGCATTAATTTGATTCTGCAAAAATATGGGGTAATTTTTGGGTTAAGCTAACCATCGGCGATTATTATGATTTTTAGCTGCTGAATCACGAATCTGAAGTCACATTTTGTCATTTGTTTTTGATCTGTTAAAGTGCATATTTTAACTTCTCACTATCTCAGCATTAACTTTCTAAAAAATGCTTGGTTTTTGCGACAATTCACTGAACTGTAACACAAGAGTAATAAAATAATAAATAAAAACAGATCAAGTCCCCTTTTTTATATATAAAACAAATTTAGAAGTGGACAAAGTTCAACGTCAAAAATACGCCATATGTATTACTAAAATCCAGGGATTTTTGTTGATTATACGGATATTTTAGCACATTTGAATGGTTCAACGCCATCTGTTCGAATTTATAAGTTCAAATTTGACAGGATTTATTTTTCAGAAATTGACAAACTACTCTTGAAATATATTTTTATAATCTATAGTTACGAAATTAACTTTAATTACCTCTTAAGCTCAACAGGGAAAACTTAATTAACCAATTGATAAGTGGATTTTTATTCTGACGCGCTCTTAGCCGGCAGCATGTTTTAATTCCGTCATTTATTTCGGCATCATATAGAAATAACACACTCTGATTGGCTGCGCGGCGTTCTCCGACTGGGTGCCGAGGCCGGGGGTGGAAATAACTGCGGAGTGCCGAGACCAAGAACAGAATTAAAACAAGTCAAAAGGGAATTTCATGAAATAATGCCATACAAGTAAGTTTTATTTAACACTTTAACTTAACTTTATTCAGTTATTAAAGTAGTATATGGCACAAAAACTACCAAAACATAAAAAAACGATAGGCGGTAAAAGAAATTAATGTTCTAGAGCGTTTGGTACGTTGTGGTCAACATTTAACAATAAATTTCGAGGTCTTTTAATTTTTCTTCGTTTTATTGAATCTTTCGAAGGCCGGCTACCCGCCAAACGTTTTGTTCCTCGAATTAAAGTTTTTCATCAGGCTTAACGTTGTAGGTAGTACTTTAATTCCAGCCCTAGATGTATGTTTGTAAATAACTTCCAGCAGTAGCTAGGTAAGAGTCCCAAGTTGTGCGAGTCGAAATTTTCATTAACCGTTGCATGCATTTATTTACTATATTTGAAGAAGTGCTAAATTTATTATGGTGACTCTGTAATAAAGTAATAAATTCTGCAAAATACGAAACGAGGTAGGTAGTAACTTCTCCATTATTGCGATAAAATAAAATAATAATAATAATAATGCAAGATCGCTTGGCGTTTGCACTAGAAATGATGCAACAATATAAAATAAATTGTATTTAATTCCGTCTACGATCTCGGCACTCCGCAGTTATTTCCAACTCCGACCTCGGCGCCTAGTCGGAGAACGCCATGCGGACAATCAGATCGTGTTATTTCTAATATGGTGCCGAAATATACACATATATAAGTTTTTTTTTAATACCAAAAAGAAAGGAGAGTTTCAACTTATTTGCAACTGTCATTTGCCTTTCGAAACTGTTTGTAAATGTGTTGCCCATTACGTCCTTCTTTTTCATCCTCGCCTCTCAGTTGTCCGAAGGAAATTGAAATTGGGTGCCGAAGCGGTGGTTGGAGCCAGTTCTCAAGAAAACTAAGTATATGCTCCCATAAAAAAAACTTATGCAATTTTTAGCACTTGACATAGATGTTATATAGCATGCCTTCTTTTATTCTCGTTAATAGGATACGAATAACTCTTCTTTCTGTGATGCACAGTTTCTGAGTTTTAAAGAGGGTCCCTTTTTTAGAATGCTCCTTCTTTTCGCGTACTTGTCTGTGTTTTAAAGAGGAGTGCCTAATTTTGTAGATTGCCGCTAACTTCGGTATCAGTGCTAGCATTCTACAAAATGAGACACTCCACCTTCTATCCAGGCAATTATCTGACGATAAAGAAAAGGTTGTTTCAAAAAACATGTGCTAACGTTTAACTTTGTAAGAAAATAAGAGGCAAAGTTCATATGAACATGGACCCGCATATATTTGGTTTTCGAGATACAGGGTGTTAAAAATAGATAAAAATATGAGAGTTTTTAGTAATTCCGAAACAGTAAGAGCTATTTGATTAAAATACCTCGTAGATATTAAAAGGCTATATTTTGGCAGTATTCAACAGTTTTTATTTCAACTAAGGGCGTAGGTTTGAGTAACCATCCCTAACTTTTATTAAAAAATGGTACATCATACAAAAAATACATCTTGGTATTTTGTTATACACGTCAAAAAAAAATTATATTGATGCACCCATTTGGCACTGATCCAGTTTTAGTTGGAGCCAGTGTCAAAACTCTACAAAAGGGATTCCTTGGATCATTAAAAAAATGTTTTCATAAATAATATTCGCAAATGTCCTGTTTTTGAGATAAAGGGTGCTGAGGTTAAAAAAAATGAATAATTCATACTTAGAATAGTTTTAGGTTAAATTAATTAGTACATCTATTAGAATTTGTATTAGTTTAAATTTAAAATAGAGGATTAGTCATAATTAATACTCATTAATAACATGTTTAGTGTAGGTTAAAAATGTATAAATATTTGTAATTTATTGGGGAATCGAAACCACGTGATGTGTGCCCACCCACCAGAGCTGATTTTAACACGAACACTAACAATTTTCCGTTTCCGATTATAAATTGTTCTGATTATAAATTGCTCTATATTTGTATTCTTAGTTTTTGTGAGAAAATTTAAAATTTTAATTCAAGATTTAATAAATAACGAACGACACCTAGTTTGGGTCGATCAGAAAACTTTTGGGGGCTGACCTTCAAATAAAAAAAATATTTGCGAAACCAAGAAAGCACTAACGAATCCAAAAAAAGCACTAAGAAGCACTAACGAATAACAACAAGTTGAACGAATCGGAAATACTTTGGGGGTTAACTTCAGAGAGCTATAAGTTCACTTTTAATCGTTCATGTGACCGTTTAATCGAAATATTACCTCTCGCGGAACTAGGTTAGCTGCTGAGTTGCTGAGAGCGCGAAGTCTATTTGTTTAGAAATATTTGTATACGTAATTCAATTCAGCTATGAAACTGCTGCATTCTGGCAACACTATTGATTTGATTCATTTTGGGGTGTTTTATTCAACATTGGATGGATGGATCGTCTATGAGTATTATTTGTCTTCGATGAAACTTATGCAAAAACTACTACAAATATTGCTATAAATATACCGTATATTTATCATATAATTTTAGGGTCAGACAATAAGATATTAACATGGAATTTGCAAAGTTGGTGTCTAATGAGTTTGGCGTCTGGTAATGAAGATGTTACGATCAAATATTGTAAATACTATTGACAGTTTATTATTATAGATTAGATCGAAAAGGTTGATCCCAACCTTTTCACACCTTATAGGAAAGGCTGCATTAAAAGTTGCAGAGGATGACACACAGTCTTATACTGGTAGATACTCCTATAATATAGGAATGTAAAGAGGACTTGTTTATTTTCAGGTGTTATCCCCGTAGCGTAGTCGTCCGCGCCTTAAACTTCGAGTCCGTAGGTCTACTGTTACGTTAAGTCTTTACATGGGTGCTAACAGAGACAGATTGCTCACAATTCGACGATGCTCTAGTGAAGCAAATTTCCTTGTGAGGTTTGGATCATCAATCAGACGAATAACTCTTCTTTGGACAGAGACAAGGGTATTAAGGATTGAAGGAGAGGCTGCTCCCCATATGTGTAAATAATAATCTAGGCAGGGTCTGATTTGCGAAATCTAAAGGGTAATCAATTTTCGAGTTCGGAAAAGAAAATTCAATTTCTTCGCGGCTGTTCTGGCGTTTGAGGTGATGTGATCATGCTAGCCAAGATCTTTCTGAAAGGTGATACCGACTAGGCTAAAGGAATATTTGGCGCTTCAAGCTTTTGATTATTCATTTGAATGGTGTGGTTATTGGAAGATAATTTGTGAGATAGTAAACAAGATTATGTATTAGTGGCGTTAAACTGGACAAGGTTCTTTGCTCCCCATTCTACGATTTTAATTAAAGTCATCATCAATTTTAGTCTTGGGGACAGGCTTGGGAAATTGTATATTGAAGTGTAGCTGTGAATAGGATTGTTGGTAGAAGAAAGCAGGCCCTTGATGTGCATGAAGAATAGTTTAGCTGCCAACACTCCATTCTGTGGAACGCCTGCTTTGATTTGGTGAAAGTTTGAGGAATGGCTATTAACTACTACAGAAATACTTCTGTTGGAAAGAAAACTGGCAATTCAAGTACAGAGATTTGAAGGAAAACCATAGGCAGGAAGTTTGTTAAGAAGTGTGTGATGCCAGACTTCATCAAATGCTTTGGATATGTCAAGGGCAATAATTTGTGCTTCTCCGTAAGATCTGCTGTGGACCTTTGGTGGCGGAAGCCATATTGCCTTTTTTTTTACTTTATAAGTTTATACTTCTCAAGGTAATTTAAAATATTTTATATATTTGATATACTTCTCCATTGCTTTACTCATAATTGGGATGAGGCATATGTGTCTGTAATTAGAGAGGGAAGAGAATCAGTTTACTATATTTTCTTACAGTTGTAAGTTTCTAAAAACCGATATTTTGGTTTGTATGCACTGAACAATCTTTTTCTCATTTAAAATGCCCGTTTTGGGTATTTCAAAAAATGCTTAATTTGTAAATGTATAAGTCGAAGCCATTTAACGTAATGAGCCATTTTTATCGATTATCGATAAAGGTTCTAGAATAGAATAGAATCTAGAAATTTTAGCCATAACATGAAACACTATGTTGTTTCTGCCATTTAGTGAACTAGTATTAAATTACTGTAAGTGGCTAGTTATTTTTGAAGTTTCATGTAATGAATGAATGCAAATGAAATTAGCATTTAGTGAAATGCAAGTGGAAATAAATGTAATTTCTTCACCATTTATACCAGTAATTTAGAATCAAACTCAAAAGGATTTATTACCAAAAAATTATATATATTTTGTACTCTAAGGACAATTGCTATTTGGTAAAAGGTACTGCTTCGTGATTAACAAACCGATAGCACCACGGCAGCGGCATTAAAATGCCTCTACGTCAAGCAGGCCTAAAATACTACAAACAACAACAAAAAGCAATATCCGTATAGAGTGTAGGAAAAAAGCTTTAAGAAAATGAAAGCATATTCGATGTATGGCATAGAGGTAAGTCAGGAACAGGGGGAGGGGAGACAAAATCTAAATAGCGCAATCCAAATATTTTAATAATTGTTAACTGACCAGGAAATATCAGTCAATGTATCTAGAATTTTATCAATTAAATTTCACTCTGCGCCCCAAGAAGACTTTTCCTGACACATGAATAAAACGTTTTCAGCGTAAAATCTTTAATATTGTTTGTCAAACCATTCCACAATTGTACCCCGACAACAGCAAAAGATGTATGTAAGTTACTTGTTCTGTGCTGAGGTACTTTAAAAATGCCGGCGTTACGAGTATTGTGAGCATGCGTAAAAGTTACGAATGATTTATTTAAATAGGACTGCATACCTGATTGAATAATTTTATTAATAAAAGTTTACATATGCAATTTTCTATGTCCCTCCGTGTTTAAAATGGAATTTAGATTTAAATACGGCGTAATGTGGTTCCGATATGCAAAATTAAATGAAAATCTTATACAACTATTTTGTAACTTCTGTATAGACCTAGAAAGCTCCAAAGTTAAGGAATCGGAATACACATATATCCGTAGTCGAGCAATAAAAGAAGAAGACTATCGGAAAGATAATATTTTGTTTTACTACTAAGGACATTTTTGTATTTATATAAATTTCTTAGGCACATGAAGCCAATACTTTATTTATTCTTGATATGGGCCTCAAAGCGAAGGCTAGAATTCACAGTTAACTCCAATATTTTAGCTTCATTTACAACCGGAATTACTTCCCCATTAATCTCAATATTAATATTCTCTGACATACATTTTAAAGTATTCGAATTACCACTGTAAAAAATTATGTTTGACTTAGCACCTATAATATAAGAAATTTAGATAAGATAGATTTAGAATATCCATTTAGAACTTGCAACTGTAACATAAGTAAAAATGTTTCTTTAAACATAAGTTTAAATAATTTTAATTGTTTATAAAAAAATGCACTCAGAGGCTCTTTATAGATCCACTTATAGAAGAGATATATTAATAAGCTCTAAAACGACAAACAAAACAAGAAATAACATTAAACAATATTATCTAAGTTTATAATAATAGAAGTCTTGTTGGTAAAAGATTACCAAACTTCACTATGAATTTACAAAATAGTTTTGATAACATTATTTTAATTGGTTATTCATTAAAATAAGGAAAATTGTTATGACGCAACTGGGGCAAAGATTGTCCTTTTTTTACAGAGACACTTATTTTTAATGCATTGTTGTTTGACCCCCTGATTCCAATGGCATTCTAACACTAATATTCTTTTTCATGGGAATATCGTCTTTATTAAGAAATACTAAGCCGGCAACTGTAAGACTTTCGGCTTCGAACCATCCTTTGATTTTACCGTGCTACTACTACTAGTTTACCCCATTTTTCTGGTCAATAATTAAACACAAAATATTCATGAAATCAGCTGGTCTATCGATGTTCGGAACACTTAATAATACATAGTATCTTTTCGTGAAAGTTGGCATCTTTTTCGCTGAGTTGCTTAGCATTTTCTGAGCTTTTTCTATTTTGGTACGACCCTCGAGACGTTCTTTTGAAATATTTTCATCCATACACTTCTCTCACATTTTTACTTATATATTGCTCGTAGAATTTTCCACTGGGGTACATTCTAAAGTAATATCGTTCCAACCTTCGAAAACATCTGATGTGGCAACATCTCTTTCTACCATTCTTTGCATTAATTCTTCTTCGGTATTCACTGATTTTGGTATCGCTGTAGCAATATTCCTGAGATTGTTATACATTAGCTCAATTTTAGGTTCTCAACCTAATAGTGCTATAAAGAGAACATCCTTTTGTCCCATGAAATGATATGACCCACAGACCACTTTTTAGAATTGTCGTTAGACATCTAAACTTGTATCATATTTTCAACATCTTGATTGGATCTCTCAATGCTTCCTTGACTCTGTGGGTGCGAGCATGTATGATAATGCATTCAGGCCACAAATCTTTCAATTCTGTTATCACGCAGTTGATGAACTCACGGCCATTGTCGCTTTGGAGAATGATTTTGATAATTTTAAATCCATTTATACCGTCTCTCAGGAACGGAAATCTGTGAAGTCTACTTGCCCTCTTTCATTAAAATCTTTACTGATGTTTCTTTTTAATGGAACTCTCGTGGCATTGCACAAACGTTTCTAGTGCTGTAGGTGGAATATTTAGTAAGAATTTTCATAAGGTACCATAAAGTCGATTTCGCCTCCATCATGTTTTTTTATCAAATGTGACTGATCAGAAATGGTCATTACATCATAAGTATGTAATAAGAAGTACTCTCGTCTTTCTTTTCTTTCCCGAAAAAAAAATACTTTTTAGTGTGTTACTGCCAAAAGCGTGTTTTCTAGTTTTTTGAATTATAATTGATTTTTTACTTTTAGTCTTAAAATATCTTAAACATATTACCGGTAATGTATTGGACAAATCACATCAAATGATCCTAAATTCGAGGAGTTTTTCACATCGATACGACAATTAGAAGAAGTATGTTAAAATCAACTTCTTAGATTTGTTTGCATACATATTTATTTAGTTAGCTTCATACAAGTGAGGCTAATAAAAGAGTGTTAATAAGTATTGTATATTTGACCTTTTGGGCCACTCTGTACTGACAAAACAGGTAATAGAAATGGAACCACTAGAAGCAGTCTCCCTCTACTGGTCCCCTGTTGATTAAATAGGAAGTTTCATTCAATAATATCAAATTTTGGCCCATTTTTTTTATCAATTTTTTTGTATATAGAAAACTATTAAGAGTCAAATAAAACATAGTAATAATAATTGGGGCTACGCCGGCATCCCCCGCATACAACTAAAAAAAAACCGCTGCAAATTGAATCATTACTTCTACATCACGTTTAACTCACATAAAATATAAAAAAACGATGTATTCCCAATTTTCTACAAAATGTTTAATTTTTACCTCCTCCCTTTTTACTTTTCATTCCTTATTTCTCTCTAAAATGTCAAATACATTGAAAAATTGAAATCTTGTACCCAAAAACCATTTTTTATGGAATTATGGATTCTCTTAAAATATCAAACAGGTCTTATAATTGAAATTTGTAAATCCAAAAACCCACAAAGACATATTAATCTGATTGTTTACAAAAAAATGCTTTTTTTTACCAATTAACCTCCCGTTTTATGCCCTTCCCCTGAATCTTCTTTGCTCAAAAACAATTCGAACCCTCGATTGCCCCTTGTGTACCAAATTTCAAGTCGGTGTCTCAATTCCTTCAAAATTGGTGTTTTTTACTTGAGACATTCTAAGACAAGTAAAAACAAATTTTGTTTATCGTTACTACTCCATTTCGGAGATGAGTGGAAATACAAATAAAAAGGGTCGAATTGATAACCTCCTGTTTTTTTTCTAAGTCGGTTAAAAATATAGCACTGAGGACTCTTTTATCTCACTGTAAACAGTACAAACACAACTGAATGCATATCGCACTAATGTAACGAGGTAATAAAGAAAAATGTCCGTTATAAGTAATATAATATTTGTCACTGTCAAAATATAGAAATGACTATTTACCTATGTAAGTACCTATTCTTTTTGTTTTGCAACTAAAATTCCCTGGATAATATCTATAATTTGTTTCCCATTATAAGGCTTTTTCGTTACTTTTTTTAAATATTAATGGTTAAGTTTTTAATAATACCTAGTTTGTTGATCACTGCTAGAATTACGTGCTAGAGCCATTTTACTAAAATGCATTGGCGTAACGCCTAGCTTAAGACGATTTAAGGTTATGTATAATGATTAGGAATGTTCATAAAATATCGATATTTTCAAAACATTAATTCTTAGAAACAAGCACTCCGGATCTTCTTATGTACGATATATATTTTATTGATTTTTAACTGTGTGAAGAAAAAACAATAGGTATGTAAATTACTTATAATTATAGATACCTACTATTCTTTATTTCATTAAATGTGAATTTAATTTGCAGCTTTACATGAAACGTCTAAAAATTAGCTACTTACAGTAATTTAATACTATTTCACTAAATGGCAGAAACAAGATAGCGTTTCATGTAATGGCCAAAATGTCTAGCCCTTTGATGAAACAGTAATTGATTATCTGTACAGGGTGGCCCACATAAGATGACCCACTACCTTTTCTCAGAATCTGTACGAGATAGGGAAAAAAGTTTTATACAAAAGTTTCTTAGGTTTATCTAGATTTTTTAAATATTATATTTTTATATATATATAGGGTGTGTCATTTTGCGTTGACAGATGTCAACTTTGTTATTTTAAATGGAACACCCTGTATATTATTATGGATTTGAATAGCTCTCTTAGAGACGATTTCAACGATGTATTATAAGATGGGTCTACGAGGCACCGTTTCGGAGATATTCACGATCATCTTCAATTTTTGACATACTTTCAACTTGTTGTATCTCTGGTATTTATCAACTTTTTTGTTTCATTTTTGTGCAGGAAAAAACATAATTTTATGCTTTATTGGACGTGTAGGTAAAAATATTGAAATTGAAAAAAAATGTTACAGTGTTGTCACGTTTTGCGTACCATCAGTTTTCTCAAGATTTTTAAATGCAACCCCCTATATTTTATAACGGATTTAAATAGAGCATCGAAAGACGATTTCAACGATATATTATAACATAAGTTTACAAGTCACGGTTCCCGAGTTTTTGAGGAATCAATTTTAATATTAAACAATTTTTACTAAAACATAATATAAACTATTAAACGTGACATGACATGAACGAAGACAACAAAATTAATATTATATGCTAAAGAATATCTAAATTAGATTTTCTAATTGCTTTGAATAATTATTACCACGCCGTTTTCCAGATCAAACGTAAATCTCTCTAAAAATCAGTTAAATACATAATGTGTATTTTTGTTAAAATAGTGTGAATCTATTTAAAAATAGTTCTTTATGTTTCCTTCCCATATACTAAATAAGCCTTATCAATGTTATGATTAGCGATTACCGAAACAGACGGCCAAGGCGACTGTGTCGATAATGGTGCCGCAAAATGTCTTTGCTTACTAATCATTTTTGTTGTTTCGTTTTTATATAGAGCGTCTGAAAGTCAGTCGAGTAATAAACGTCATCAAGCTAAGTATTGGCTTCGTGTTTTTTCTCTCACAATTATTTACCAACCTTTCCACAACCCTATCAACAATTTTAAGTAGGCTGTGCTTCAAAACCATAGAAACAAACGAAATATTATTTGCATGAAATTTGACAGCTTGGTTGCATTTCTTGATTAAATTAGTAAATTTAAGAAATAATTATGTCGAACTACACTATTCAACAACGTTTAAATTTATATGAGTGCTTCATTAGAAACAATAAGAGTCCCGCACTAGCGTTAAGGGAGTATAGAAGACTGTATCCAAATAGCAGAATTCCAAGTAAGAAAATCTTCGTAAGAATTACACGAGATCTGGAAAATGGCGTTGTGATAAACAATAAAAGAAACCGGCCTAGGACAGTTCTTACAGAAGAAATTCAACTTGATGTTCTTTTATATTTTGAGGAAAGCAATGAAAATTCCCAAAGGGATGCCGCACGGGACATACCGCATATTAGCCGAGCAAGTATTCAGAGAACACTTAATATCAACGATTACCATCCTTTCAAATTCACTCCGGTACAAGAGCTATCCATAGCTGATTTTGACAACAGAGCTACTTTTTGCATGGATATGATGGACCGCCACTTTGATCAACCGGTTTTTGACAAAATTCTTTTCACTGACGAAGCAATTTTCAACACCGCGGGAATATTTAACCGAAAGAACTGCCACTACTGGTCAAGGCAAAAATCAACATAAAATCAAAGCCATCAGAAAGCAGGGACATCAAAGTGTATATGTTTGGTGCGGAATAATAAAGGACCGAGCGATTGGGCCGGTTTTTTATGATAGGACTCTTAACGGACAGAGATACCACAGTTTGTTGCAAAATGAAATACAACCTCTTATTAATGAATTACCGGATGAAATTAAAGATGGTCTTGTATTTCAACAAGACAGTGCGCCGTACCATACCGTAAGACCTGTAATTGAATGGTTAAATGAAAGATTTCCAATGTGGATTGGCAGATTTGGGTCAACACCCTGGCCAGCTCGGAGTCCCGATTTAACTCCACTAGATTTTTTTTTATGGGGAAATATTAAAGACAAAGTGTATAAGAATAAAGTTAATAACGTAGACGATTTAAGGGGTAGAATAATGGAAGAGATCCATTTGATCAATGAGAGTGGAGCAGTTCGTAGGGCAATAAAAAAATTAGACATTATTTATACAACATGTATAGCACAGGAAGGTGGTTATATAGAAAATTTAATTGTTAATTTAATGTTTATTTTTTTGTCTTTGTTCTTGTTATGTCATGTTTAATAGTTTATGTTATGTTTAGTAAAAATTGTTTAATATTAAAATTGATTCCTGAAGAAAATCCCCAAAACTCGGGAACCGTGACTTGTAAACCTATGTTATAATATATCGTTGAAATCGTCTTTCGATGCTCTATTTAAATCCGTTATAAAATATAGGGGGTTGCATTTAAAAATCTTGAGAAAACTGATGGTACGCAAAACGTGACAACACTGTAACATTTTTTTTCAATTTCAATATTTTTACCTACACGTCTAATAAAGCATAAAATTATGTTTTTTCCTGCACAAAAATGAAACAAAAAAGTTGATAAATACCAGAGATACAACAAGTTGAAAGTATGTCAAAAATTGAAGATGATCGTAAATATCTTCGAAACGGTGCCTCGTAGACCCACCTTATAATACATCGTTGAAATCGTCTCTAAGAGAGCTATTCAATTCCATAATAATATACAGGGTGTTCCATTTAAAATAACAAAGTTGACATCTGTCAACGCAAAATGACACACCCTGTATATATAAAAATACAATATTTAAAAAATTTAGATAAACCCAAGAAACTTTTGTATAAAACTTTTTTCCCTATCTCGTACAGATTATGAGATAAGGTAGTGGGTCATCTTATGTGGGCCACCCTGTACACTAAATGGTTGCAACGTATATACTGTAAAATGCTTCCTGTGAGAAAGAATCTTTAAAGTGTAAAAAAATAGACACTGCCTCTTGAGTATGGTCTGATATAAGAACTATATGTTAGAGAAGATTAGGAACGGGAATGGCATTATATTCGGGTATGGTGTAGGTCACTGACATATACATGTTTATAAAGAGAAAAGTTATGCTTGTAACACCAATGCGATAAGTCTCGTTGATTCGTGAGATCAGACCATTTTACTACTACTACGTCCCACGATATACATTTATGTATGCATTTTGACAAATTTCATTTATTTGAGAAAACATTCAGCTGCTAAAAATATACAATATACCTCTATGTAAAAATTGTTTAAAATATTTTACTTACTTGCGATGGTACATTTTTTATTTTAAATTCCCTCTCGCTTGCTTCCAGAGGTGGTCCTTGCTTGAAACTTTTATCACCAAATAATCTGTAGACAACTCGGAATCCCAAAATATTCGCGGTTTCCGATCCCCACTGAATAATAACTGAATTGTCTTGCCTAAAGGCGTTCTTAACTATCACTTCTTTACTTTCGTCAGCCTTGTTTCTGGAAGGAAATCCAGCCATGACTAATGGGGGTTTCTGGCTAGTTTTCCATGCCGAAGTGGCTTTCGATTTAGGTTTAGATGTCGTCGTGGTAGATTTCGTAGTGGTCGTTGATGTAGTCGCTTTAGAAGTCGTCGAGGAGTAAGATGCCGTGGTCGAAACGGTTGATTTACTTGTGCTTGGTTCTTTAGTCGTTGTACTAGTGGTTGTAGTAGTTGTAGTTGTTGACGTAGAAGGAATTTGCTGTGGTACGACTAGGTCATCTAAATCGGCACTGACAACAGTTGCAATGCCTATAGGTTGCTTAGGTTTTTGTTGTTCTTTTTTCGTTTGTGTTTGATTTTTCGTACACGATAGTTCTTCCAGTTCAATGCTGTAGAAGCTCCTATCTCTGAATTTAGGCGGACTTCCACAAAACTGTGGGTTTCGTTCTCTCGAAGTTACTTGAAGGTCACCGTTTTTGATCCATTCAATGATCCAAGACAACCTACAGTCACAATGAAGAAATCTTCCACCTAAACTAAGACCCCTTAAGGTGTTATTAAGGTGTGATAAAGCTTCGAAGGGGATCGTGGTTAGAGGATTACCATCCAGTGCTAAAAGTGTAATACTTGGATTTCCTTTGAAAGCATCTTCAGGCAATTCTGTCAGAAGATTGAAGCCAATATCAAGTACTCTAAGTTCTTTTAGAGTGTTCATGGCTTCGGTTGGAAAATCAGGTAGTAAATTGTTAAGCAAACTCAACGAGCTCAAAGTTTTACTAATTCCGAAAAACGCATTTTCTTTTAATTCTTGTAAAAGATTTCGTTCTAGATTCAGGGCAGTTAATGCATCCAATCCTGCAAAAGTTTCATCACCATTTGCACCAGGAAGCTCTCTGAGACTGTTTTGGGATAAATCAAGAAAAGCGAGAGTCTTTATTCCTTGAATAGCCTGAGGTACTTTAGTTTGCCTAGTTCCTTTTAGATTAAGATTTTTCAGACTTTTCTCTAGCCCTTGTAAGGCACCGTTTTCTAACGTTACATTATTATCCGACAGTTTCAAGGTAGATAGTTTAAATAGAGTTTCGAAAGCACCCACCGGTACATTAGTTATTCTGTTGTGAGACAGATCTAGAAGTTGTAAGTTTTGCAAGGATTTCAGGCTTTCCACTGGCACTGTACTCAATTCGTTGTCTTGCAAATTTAAATTTTTTAAGTGATCTTCTTGACCACTAAAAGCAGCACTTTCAACAGTTCTTATTCTACACCCGGAGAGTTGTATGTTGTGAATTTTTAGGTTTATTATTATATTGTCTTGAAGAACACCCACTGTAGAATTGTTTACATAAAGTAGATCTAAAGAAGTTTGTGTAGCGTATTTGTTTAGCGCAGATAGAAGTTTGGGCCAGTTTACCATATCGCACTGCACTGAAAGTTCGTGGCCTAAGTTGTAAGAACATATACATGACGATTGAAGGTCTGGGACTTCGCGTTGCCATGGACATTGCGCTGAAGTTATTGAGACTATGATCGCCCATATTAGCACGTCTAGGAGGGCGGGACTCTTCATTGCCTGTAACAAATATTTATATCAGATAAAAGTGAGAAATGGCAGGTGATATTTAATTAATATAAGATTTAATGTTGCCATCATATAGGAATAAGTATGGTAAACTTTCGACCTCGTAGTAAAGAGCATAGAATTTTAAAATTATTCATATCGGAGTAGTCGAGATTAGGGATGGGCGATAACAGATTTTATCTATCGATAGGCTATTAAGTAAAAACTAATCGAGAAATTAAGTTATTGATAGTTATTGTCCTGTTTCCCTTGATAAATGTTAAACCCATATGTATATTATGTATATGTATATCTATCGATATTATCAGTCTGTACTTATCGGATAACTATTGATATTTTGTTATTTACCTATTGATATTCGATATGTTGATGGCTATCGAGAACTATCGATAAAGTGCCCATCCCTAGCTGAGATGCCAAACCTTCCACACACACACACATGTTTATATATTTTAATATATAAGTATATGTATATATATATTTATGGAATGGAATGAATCTTTAGCCACGAAGCTCATTTCGAAATTGCTGGATACGTGAACAAGCAAAATTGCAAGATCTGGGCTAATGAAGATTTAAGTGAAATATTAGACAAATGACTACATCCAGAAAGAGTTACTGTGTGATGTGGTTTTTGGGCGGGAGGCGTAATTGGTCCTTATTCTTCCAAAATGAAGTTAGTGATGCGGTTACTGTTAACGGAACTCGGTACAGTACAATGTTAATTGATTATTTGTGGAACAAATTAGAAGGCATGGAAGTCAAGAACATGTGGTTTCAACAGGACAGTGCCACTTGCCATACCTCGATTAAAACGCCGGATTTTGTAAGGGAGAAATTTGCCGATCGTATAATTTCTCGAAGAGCTGACGTAAATTGGCCACCTAGGTCTTGCGACTTCACACCACAACAATCCTCGAACCACCTAACAGCTTAAAGTTAATATTACCCAAACAATTGACCAAATTGGGCAGAATACCTGAGAAAATGTGATTAAAATTTTTGGGAAAAGAATGCTAGCATGTCAAAGAACCAGAGAGGGTCACTTGCGGGATATTATTTTTCAATATTAACCCCAACACTTGTACTTTAAAATAATTAATAACATTATATCATTTAAAGCGTTTTGTGTGTTTGATTAATAAATTAAATCGGAAGATCAATTCTGGACACCCTTTACTTTAATAATGATTTTTTTAAACATTTTGTGAGACCTCCATTTTGTTCTACTGTAGTCGAATGCGGTCTTATCGTGTGTAAATGTACAGGGAGAAAGAAAATAGTTTTTTTTATTATATTACGCAATATTATTAACATAGCCATTTAATAATATTTTATATATTAAATGCCAAGGGACTAAATAAGAAAATTCGCTAAATATGAATTTGGTTAAAATTTTTTGGTTAGGTTAGGTTAGGTTAGGTTAGGTTTTTGTTCAGTGGCATTTAGGTTTTGTTTTGGTGTTTTGCTGGGCCCTAATAAACCTTCGAAAAAATAAAGACATCACAATCCTTCCAGCAGATAAAGGAAACGCAACTGTGGTTATGAATACTCAAGATTACGTACAAAAAATGCAAGATATCCTACAAGACTATAGGCCTGTTCCAAGGGACCCTACAACGTACCTAGAAAAAACAACTAAAAATAAAATAAAAAGTTCACCAATAAACCCCGAAATTCAACAAAAAATCATACCACGGGAAAAGTCGAGCAGATGTCCTAAACTCTATGGTTTACCAAAAATACACAAACCAGGGGCGCCTATCAGACCTATTGTTAGTGCTGTTAATTCGCCGCTACAAAAACTGGAGAAATACCTTTCTGACATTATGCAACCAACTGTAGAAAAAGCTGATTCATTTGTAAAAAACTCGGAGCATTTCACTCGAATTATACGAGATATCGTCCTTGAAAAAAACGATATCATAGCAAGCCTAGATGTCAAATCGTTATCTCCCAGTATTCCAATCGACGAAGCATTGGACAAGATTGCTATGAACGAGGATTTCCAGGCACATATAATAGAACTCTCGGAGCATTGCCTCAAAAATACTTATTTTTCTTTCAACGGGCAAATGTATAAACAAATGGATGGTGCTCCAATGGGGTCCTCGCTATCACCAGTAGTCGCGAATTTATTTATGATATACTTCGAGAAAGAAGCTCTTGAGAAAGCAAGTTTAAAACCCAAATTATGGATTCGTTATGTGGATGACATATTTATTATATGGCAACATGGTCATGCAGAGCTCGAAAAATTTCTGACTCACGTAAATTCAATCCACCCCAGAATACAATTTACTCTAGAGCTAGAGGAAAACAACAAACTACCATTTTTAGATGTTTTGGTCACAAAACTACATAACGGACATTTCGAATACACCGTGTATAGAAAACCGACACATACAGACAGATATTTAAATGCAAAATCACATCATCACCCAGCACAAATTCAAGCTGTGGCAAATACTCTAATATCTAGATCCGTGCGACTAACTGAAACACAGACGAGACAAAACGAACTTAAGGTAGTATCTAGTGCTTTAAAGAAAAATGGCTACACAAATCGCACCATAGAGAAAGCTATTAATGCACAGGTTTCCCGAACAACGAACAACAAAAAATATGAGCCGGGAAAGCAACGAGTAGTCTTACCATATGTAAAAGGCACAACAGACAGAATCGGAAGAATTCTGAGGAAACACAACATACAAACAATACACAAGCCACAAACAACTATAGGTAAACTACTCGGAAACCCAAAAGATAAAATCAAACTGGAAAACCACGGAGTGTACAGCATTCCGTGCCAGGACTGTGAGAAGTTGTACGTAGGGCAAACTAACAGGCGAATATCAGCAAGAGTGGAAGAGCATAAACTCAGCATCAGAAATAAACAAACAACCTCAGCTTTATTCCTACATCATCAGGAAACCGGCCATAAAATAAATTTCGATGGGTGTAGGGAGATTGCCAATATAGAACATTATAAGACCAGAATAATCCGAGAAGCCATAGAAATTGAAAAACAAGGTGATTTGAATAAAAGGGACGAATCACTAAAACTACCAACAGTATGGAAGACAATAATCGACAAATCTAAAATCGCAAAAACTCAAGCGCAGTTAGCGCAACAACAACAGCACCATCCGGAAAACATAAATAACGACCAACGCCTGCGCAGATATAACCTTCGGCCCCGAGTGGGGGTATAAAAGCGTCGCAGATACCAACACTTCAGTCTCCATTCGGACGCGAGAAAGAAAGCTTCGAAAATGCCAAATGTGATTTTGGCGAAACGTCAGCAAAACTGTTCTTTTCAGAACGACAGTATATATATATATATATATATATATATATATATATATATATATATATATATATTTATATATATATATATATATATATATATATATATATATATATATATATATATATATATATGTCTGTATAGTCTGTCTGTTTGCGGCATATACTTATCCGATTTATAAAATTAAGGGCCATAGGCTATATATATATATATATATATATATATATATATATATATATATATATATATATATATATATATATATATATATATATATATATATATATTTATATATATATATATATATATATATATATATATATATATGTATATATATATATATATATATATATATATATATATATATATAGACTGTATTTTTCTTTAGCCCCAAGTTTCTGGTAAAGCAATTTTACCGATTTTTATGTATCAAATTTTGTCTTATAATTAATAAAAAATTTACTTATTTTAAACACGCTTTAAAATTGGAACAAGTATTCTATAATTATTTATTTATTGCCTATTACAAATGTACTGAAAGAGTAAGCGAAAAAATGGTGTCAAATCTAATAAAAAAATTTTTAAATTAAAATTCACTGGCTGATATCCAGGAGTCAGTGGCAAGAGCTCTGAGAATCGGTATAAGGAATGTACAGAAACTTGTGCATGAAAAAAAAAAACATAATTTACTTCCGAAGAAGATTAAGAAACGTACATGAAAAAATCCAAAGGCAAAAGACTTAAGTTACAATGCAAAAATGGATATTCATAATGCAATTTAGTTTTAGTATTATAGACGTTTTAGTAATATAGACTAAAATATCATCATCACTTAAAAAGTCCTCATCTTCTGAGTCGTCCTCAAATGGCGCAATCATCGTTGGTGCTATTTCGACATCTAGAACTGGTTCTCGATTACACCAATCCCATATTAATTTCTCCGTATAGTTATGCTTTTTTTCATGCACAATTTTCTGTACAGTCCTTATGCCGATTCCCAGAGCTTTCGCTACTGCCTCCTGGAGATTGGCTGGTGGTGAATTTTCATTTTCGTAATATTTTATTAGATTTAATACCATTTTTTTCGCTTGTGGATGCAAAAAACCCGAAAATTGTTTTCTATTACTCATTTTGTCACTGACTTGTCAATCTGACTTTGAAGTGACATCGCTCAAAAATTTTTGCAACTGCTGGTATTTATATGTTTATCCTTTTTATTTCATATGAAAATATCATAGGTCTATCTAATTCATCTTCCGGATTTTACGCGGAGGATATGATTACGAAAATATTAGAAGGTGTTTTTTTACGATTACAGTACTTATATATTGAGTAGATAAAAATTGTTGGGCTATTTATTAACACAAGTAAAACAACACGTTTTGGTTTGCACGATTTGTTTTCAATAGTTAACATTGTAAAATCCCGGAAGGAGGAAGGTGGGTAATTTTTTAATGTAATTTTGATTAATTATATGCTAACTAAATATTTTGTAAACGTATTGATATTCATGATTTAGTGTTTTTACAGTTATTTGTATATCCTGCAATATCGTGGTTCAGTTGACTTATAAAGGTGCCTGCATGACGAGTGCATCCACCTGATACGACGCGTGTTGAATTTTAATGCATTGATTATAGATAATTTTATGAAGGTATCTAGAAGATATTTTTTAGACGGATGTGAATAAGATACGTGACTTTTAATTTAGCCTTATTTAGAGGTATTATTAGCAAGTATTTTTTAAATTGTAAATTAAATCTCTTTTATAATTTAGTGAATTTGATATATTTTCTATATGGGCCTCATGTAATTATAATGGTATTTAAAGTCTGTTTAATTTAGGAACAAATAACATCAAAATTACCAAACGAAGTTGCAAAAAATGATGAAAATTCTATAAAACTGAGAAAAGTAACCTGTGTTTGGCCAAGAAAAATAACAATTTGCAACTAAAAATATATTTCAGATGTATCAAAGTATCTACTTAAAGAATATAAGTGCGGCTAATTGGGATGTGTATATTCCCTAAAATTTGATATTAACAAATAAAAAACATGTATTTATAAGCAGTAACCCTGTACAGGGTGGTCCAATAATAGAGGAAGTGGGCTGCAACTCGAGAACCGTTAATGACAGAACTTAACGAAAAAATATTTATAGGTAAATCGGCCAAGAAAATTCTACCTTGCTTCAGTGAAACAATAAAAGAAAAACGACGAAATGAACTAACAAATAACTATTTTATTTAAAATTACTGAAAACTATATAATTACAAATATATTTAAAATTACTGAAAACTACTTTCGCAAATGCTCAAAATGCATGCCGTTATTGTCAATACAAAGTTGCAATCTTCCCTTTATCGATCGGACTGCAGCCTCCATTTCTGCTATAGAGATACTTTAAACGGCAATCCTAATAGGATCCACCATGTCTTTTCTTGTAGTAGGTCGAGTCGCATATACTAAATCTGTCTACCTTAAGTAGTTTTCAGTAAATTTAAATATATTTGTTGATAGTTTATTGTTAGTTGTTTGTTCATTTAGTCTTTGTTACTTCCCTCATAAAAAGGAAGTATTGTAATCCTGAAAAAATCACCCTCCGAAATTTTTTCAGATCTTTACGTTTCGAGGTCCCTAGATGACAAAAAACATGTTTTCTTGATTCCGTCGGTCTGTCTGTTTGTCAGTCTGTCGGTCTGTCTGTTTGTCAGTCTGTCGATCTGTCTGTTCAAATTTTGGTCAAAAATTACTGGTCATATGGGGACGACCTGGTAACATTTTGGTAAAAATTCAATATTGCAAAACAAAATGGCGGCTTAATGAAATGTTAATAAAATTATTACTAAGAAAGTGTGTATCCAATTTATCTAAAGTATTATGTAGGAATTAACTGGTAAAATTTTGGTACGAATCCAAGATGGCGGCTTAATAAAATATTTAAAAATTCAGCCTGAGAAAACTACTTAATGAACTGATTTCACATTGTGTGCCATAACTAATTGTAGTATAGAGATGCACTAGTAAAAATGTGGTACTAATTCAACACGACGGAACAAAATGGCGACCAAATAAAATTTTTGTAAACTGAAAAAATCACCCTCTCAGGTTTTACATATTTTCGCGTTTTGGCATCCCTAGATGCCAAAAAATATGTTTTATCAAGTCTGTCGATCCGTTTGTCTGTCTGTCTGTCAGTTTGCGGCATAGCTTAAAAACTACTCATCAGATTGACTTCAAATTTTAGTTAAAAATTAAGGCTCATTTGGGCATGACCTGGTAATGTTTTGGTTAAAATCCAATGTGCCGGATCAAAATGGCTGCTTAATGAAACGTTAAAAAAATTATTACTAAAAAACGAATTACTCAATTTACCTCAAATTTTAAAGTGTGCCTATGAATGAATTGGTAACATTTTAATATGAATATAAAATAGCTAAATAAAATGGCGGCCTAATAAAATATTTAAAAAACCAGTCTGAAAAAAACTACTACACTAAAGTGGAAACTGGTAAAATATGGGTAGGAATCCATTATATTGGAATAAAATGGCTTCCAATAAAAATCTTTGATAAGACGGTATATATGAGTTCCTAAATAACCATGTGCTGAACTAAATTGGTTTTTACTTCACTATTCCTTATAAAATGAAATATTCATAATCAGGCAAGTTCCGGGTAAAGGAAATTTACCGATTTTTACTTGCCCCGTAAAAGGGAAGTATTGGAATCGTGAAAAAATCATCTTCACGTTTCAGGGTCCCTAGATGACGAAAAACATGTTTTCGAAATTCCGTCGGTCTGTCTGTCTGTCTGTTCGCGGCGTAGCTAAAAAACTACTTTTCCGACTGACTTGAAATTCTCGTCAAAAATTAAGGGTCATATGGGAATGACCTGGTAACATTTTGGTAAAAATCCAATATGGCGAAACAAAATGGCGGCTTAGTGAAATGTTAAAAAAATGATAAAAAAGCTACTTGTTGAATTTATTTCAAATTTTGCATAAACCTCAAGTATTATGTTATAATCAACAGGTAAAATTTTTGTACGAATCCAAGATGGCGGAAAAACCAAAAAACTACTTAATGATTTCAAATTGTATACCATAACTAATTATCGTATAGGGCTCAACTAGTAAAACTGTGTTACTAATTCAAGATGGTGGAACAAAATTGTGGCCAAATAAATTGTTTGTAATCGTGTAAAAATCACCCTCTCAGGTTTTACATATCTTCACGTTTTAGCGTCCCTAGATGCCAAAAAACATGTTTTATCAATTCCGTCGGTCCGTCTGTCTGTCTGTTCGCGACATAGCTTAAATACTACTTACTCGTTTGACTTCAAATTTTGACCAAAAATTAAGGGTCATATGGGGATGACTTGGTAATATTTCGGTAAAAATCCAATGTGGCTGAACTAATTGTGGTATAGGGCTCAACTAGTAAAACTGTGTTACTAATTCAAGATGGTGGAACAAAATTGCGGCCAAATAAATTGTTTGTAATCGTGTAAAAATCACCCTCTCAGGTTTTACATATCTTCACGTTTTAGCGTCCCTAGATGCCAAAAAACATGTTTTATCAATTCCGTTGGGTCGTCTGTCGGTCTGTCTGTCAGTTTTCGACATAGCTTAAATACTACTTATTCGTTTGACTTCAAATTTTGACCAAATATTAAGGGTCATATGGGGATGACTTGGTAATATTTCGGTAAAAATCCAATGTGGCTGAACAATGTTAAAAAATTTTTGTTAGAGTGGTGTATTATTTAGAGTTAAGTTCCAGTAGAAAAACAAGCCTTTTTTTAAATTGTCGACGTTTCGGAACTTAATTTGTGCATCCTCAGGACACATATAGATGCTGTATCCTGCATGAAACCCATATTACCAGTCTTTACCTACTCCGTTCGTCCGCAGGTATTAAGTTTCTAAATGGTTTTCGTTAGCATACCTCTTGTTGTTATGTTACAGTGGTGTATTATTTGGGTCCAGTAAAAAAAGTCTATTTTTAAATAGTCGACGTTTCGCAACTTTATTCTTGCATCCTCAGGACATATATATAGTTTCTATATCCGGCATGAACCCTATATTATTAGTCTTTACCTACTCCGTTGGTTCGCAGATATTTCCTAGATATTAGAGGTTTTCGTTAATGTGCCTCTTGTTGTTATGTTAGAGTGGTGTATTATTTGGGGTTAGGGTCCAGTAAAGAAATTGTCGACGTTTCGTAACATTATTGTTGCATCCTCAGGACAGATATTATCAGTCTTTACCTGTTACCTGGTCCGCGGATATTTTCCAGATATTAAGTTCCTAAATGGTTTTCGTTAACGATCCTCTTGTTTTTATGTTAGAGTGGTGTATTATTTGAGGTTAGGATCTAGTAAATAAGAATTTAAGTCTTTTTTTAAATTGTCGACGTTTTACAACTTTATTGTTGCATTCTCAGGACATATATAGATTTTATATCCTGCATGAAATCCATATTATTCTTTTCTTACTCTTTACCTACTAGCTACTCCGTTGGTTCGCAGATATTTCCCCCATATTAAGTTTCTATATGATTTTCGTTAACGATCTACTTGTTAGAGTGGTGTATTATTTGAGGTTAGAAAATATCTGCAGACCAACGGAGTAGGTAAAGACTGATAATATGGGTTTCATGTAGAATATAGAATCTATGTGTCCTGAGAATGCAAGAATAAAGTTGCGAAACGCCGACATTTTAAAAAAAGGAACCTAACCCCAAATAATACACTACTTTAACATAACAACAAGAGGAACGTTAACGAAAACCAGTTAGAAACTTAATATTTGGGAAGTATATCCGGACCTGAGACTGATAATATGGTTTTCAATTTAAGATTTCGAAACAAAATGTCGGGCCAATAAAATTTTTAAAATATCAATGTAAGAAAATCTTGTTTAATTGATTTGGCAGAAAAATTAGATGTGAAAATGGGATAAACTGATACGAATTCAACATGACATAGCAAAATAGCGGTATGTGTCAATGTAAAAACTACTTATTGAATTTATTTTATTATGTCCAAAAGTCAAGTGTGGCATAGGTAGAAAGAAAACGGAAAAATAAACAAATAAAAATGAAAAGACAGTATATGTAACACATTATACTGTGACTATGAACTGAACTAAATTGGGTCACACTTCACTATTCCTAACAAATGGAAAAAAATCATAACGAGGGGAGTTCCGTGTAAAGAGATTTACCGATTTCTTTTGTTGTTTCACAGAAGCAAGGTAGAACTCGGTTTAATCTTTTTGTCCAAACCGAGTCCTGTCCTGCTTCGCCCTAGCTTTAGGTATTTTACTGCGAAGCTTATGTGATTATGAGACTGAGTTTTAGTATTTTTTGCTTTGTTCCTATGTTAAGTTTTGTTCTTTATACTTACATATATTACGATACAGTTTATGACTCCACGAGTACAGCTGGAAAAGCACTGTTGTTTTGACACCAAGTTGAATAAAATCGGTTCATCCAAAACAGAGATATCTACATTTGAAAGTAAAAATGTTTGACCTTCCTCCACCACTTTATTTTTGAGAATTGACAAAAATGGTCTGAAGCAAAAAAGTGCGTAATTGGATGAATAATACAATGCTTATATTTTCAACATACCTCTATGATGGAAATTTAAGACAAAATTGGCATATACACTTTTGTTTTGGTGTTACTCCTCATAGCGGCTAACTTTCGAACTTGAAAATAATTTATAGCAATTTCTCTTGTTCGATTTATCTATAAATATTTTTTAGGAACACCCTGTACATAGAAATAACCTTTAAATACAAATTTATTTATAGTACCGTGAAACGAGGTTACATTGAACCACAGGGAAACATTGAATAATTTTGCAATAAAGGTTTTCTTTTCATAAATTGTGCTAACATTTTTTGCAAACATGTTTCGCTCGGACCCTCTAATGAAATTTAATCTTATATTGTCTTAATTACTAAAAAAAATTAAGAAATATGTGTCTGCAGATAAAAAAAGGTAAAATAAAAACCCTAAAACTTTTGTCTGTAGCCGGTTTTCTGCAAAAGCTATTCATAAATATCTAGGTTTGTATTTAACTAGTACCTGTTACAACCTTATTCTATATAAGAAAGTGAATATTTGAGGTTCTAAGAAATTTTTTTGTAATGAAATAAAAAGGTACAATTTTTTGGGATCGTGGGGCAACATTGAACGACCTGTCTCAACCCCACTAGCCGATACTAGCTTTGAGCGTTTTTTTATTGTTTTCTGCCGTTAGATTCGGATCGATGTCGGTCGTTTTAACGTCGGTCGGCGACGAAAAAGTAAGTGAGGTTAGGAAATATTGTTTTGTGCGGCCCAAGGCTTCAAAGAAATACAAGATCCCAAAAGGTACATTAAGTCATATATTGAATAAAAAACGAGTTAAGGTCGTTGGAAGGCCTACGGTTCTAAGTGTGGAAGAAGAAAGGTCATTTGTTAATAATCTTTTAAAAACCGCTGAATGTGGCTTTCCTTTGACTCATGATTATTTACGACTTGTCGTTTGGATAACAGGGGTAGAAGAGTTAAATAATTTAAAAATAATATACCTGGTATCTACCAGATTAAAAGTTTTTTTTTAAGAAACGGGAATAAGTATATGGAAAGCTCAAAATATTAACCCTACAGAGCAGCTGCCACTAAAGACGTTTTTAATGCTTATTTTGATAACCTTGAGAAATATTTAGAAGGAGTTTTCCCCGAATGTATATATAACTACGATGAAACAAATTTATCGGATGACCTAGGGTCTATAAAAAGCTTTTTTTTTTAAAGAGGGATGAAATATACAGATGGTTTATTATCTCATTCAAAATTAAATATTTCTTTAATGTTTTGTGGAATCAGTTCAGGAGTTTTGCTACCACTGGCTATAATGCAGAAAACCTTTGGCAACCTGGCCGGAAGAAGCGCCCGATAAAACAAGATACAACCGCACAACTCATGGATGGTTTGATTCCTCAACCTTTTAAAATTGATTTACATCTGTTTTCCTCTACTCTATAAACCATAAAGGAGGAGTTAAATTATTAATTCGAGATCACGTAGCAAGCCATTTTTCTGAAGAAGTTATTAGAATATGACGCATATCGCTCAACCACTCGATGTCGCGGTGTTCGCACCCCTAAAGAAACAATGGCAGTGGCAAACTGGTAACGGGAACAACTGGTTTTTCGAAAACAAACGTTTCCAAAACTCTTAAACAAATTAATGCTTGAGTTCGCTGAAACCGATGATGAAAACCTCAAAAGTGGCTTTCCAGCAACGGGTCTTTTAAATAGAAACGGAATATTAAAAAAAATTGCTTGGTACTAATGACACTGAAACGAATGAAAATTTTGAGAATAGTTTAAACTATACATATGTGGAATTTCGACAAATTATAAGAAACAAAAAGAGAACTAAACAACACACCGTGTAATTGCATAGGAATAGATGATTTTGAAATAGGAGAAAGTTCTGGGTGTTCTGTACCAACCACCAAAAATAGGAAAAAGTCTGTTATGGAATTAGTGGTGACAGTTCAGCTGAACAAATAGAGCTTCCGGACGAATCTGATTGTGGTCTCGAGATATTTTGAGAAGTGCTTGAAGAAGCAAAAACAGAGAAGGACGAAAAGCCGATCCAGTCCGCAGTTGCGAATGATTATGTTCTTGTAAAAATTGCAACCAAGAAGATTAAAGGTTTTTGTGGGCCTGATAGAGGAAAAACTGGTTGATGGTGCCTACCTAGTCAAGTTTCTGAGAAAAGGAAGGAAACCTATATTGCATTGGCCAGACGTAAATGTTTCAGAGCGGCATGCATTATAACAAAAGCAAAATGTTGATTTCGGTTGCAGAAAGAAGATATTTCACACGTAAATTCTTCACATTTTAAAAGACTTTTGCCAGCTCCAGTTGTAGACCGCCGCAGAAAAGTAATATTTTCTGTAATATTTGATGGGTACACAGTAGGCTAGGAAAGTTCTGAGAGCTGCAATTTATATATTTGCTTATTTTTTCACATTTATGAAGTTTAATAAAACGAAATGTTCTAAAATATTTTGCCAATAATTATTATCACCTCAGAATAAAAAAAATTATCAAGAAACTCACATATACTATTTTTTCCCGCTTGTTTCAATTGCGGGGTTAAATTGAACGAATAATCATCCTGTATTAAGGTACACAGCTATTTATACCACTGTTCAAAGTTACCCCGCTCACGAGGTAACATTGAACAGCAACTTTTTTATATTTATCTCTATATAGCCACGCAGAATATATAATTTAACATAAATGCAGTGATGCTTCTATAGTGACCTATGTGTGGTATTTTTTTTATTCGGATTGAACCATAGTTGCAAATGTTATTCAACAAAACATGAAGAAAATGTTCAATGTAAGCCCGTTTTACGATAGAAAAATATTTTTAAAAATTTAATTAAACACAAATTGCTAAAACCTAATCTGATCTATCTTAACCTAATCCAGCTAAAAAACAGCTGACTTACACTTTTTGTTAACGTATGTCCAGCGTTTTACCCACTCGCCTTTAAGGTTTTTGATAATAATACTTATTCATCGTTTATAACTAATAACTGCTTTTTTCTTTCATTTAATATAATTTTCACATTTATTATTGTTATAATTTCAAATAGCTTTACTTTTAAGAACATGGAAATCATGGAATTTACATGAAGATACAAGTAATTAAGAATTTAATACGAGTTCTAGAGACAAACATATAAAATAGTTTATATATAAACGCTATAGCTCAAAAAATACTTTCACGACTAATAAAAGCTTGGTTCGAATCTGATGTGTCAAAATAAAATAGTTCTATACTCCTAGATTCTTTGTAATAAGTGGTCGAAAGCTATTTGTATATAGCTGAATTAAGGAATGAAGATGTAATTTTTACATATAGCATTTGATTATTCCTTGTAGATCTTGATTTGAACTTTCAATCGTCGTCCTCAGAATCGAAATAATTGTATTCAGTCAAAAGTCATTAAAAAATAACATTTTTTCATTATTTATTGCTAATTATCTCGGAAACTAAGTGTCGTATGTAAAAATTTGCAAGGACCTTTTTTGCTTAAAATCACTCAAAGAACACGACCCAATAGTTAGTTTTAAGAAAATTGCTTTTTCAAAAATGTAAACAATTATTCTGCCCGTTTTCTCCCACTCTGGCGGACTTTTACCGTAAAAATTATTCTTCAGGAGTTCAAAATACATTAAAAAAATATTTGTAGATCCGTAAAAATTAAAGAGGCGATTGGAACCCCCTGGCCCTTTTACTATATATAAATTGGAATATATTTCACTTTTCCTGATAAAGGTTAATTAAATATTACTATATCGCTCGTACCAATAATTGCAAACCAGTCACCTTTATAAATCGGTATTTTGTAGTTATGTGAACGAGTCACGATATTATTTATTATCTAATTTAGATATTATTTTTGAACATTATTAACAAGATTTGATCATAGTTTAGTTGACCCAAATCCTGAAATATTCAGTTCAAGTTTGGCAAGACTGTTAATTCGACCATTTTACATGATTGGACTCAGGTCAAGAGTCCAGTTGAATGCTGCAAATCTGATTAGATTGCGCAGTTATCGGTTCAAAGGAGTGAGTGATTTTTGATTAATATAAACGGTTCTCAATAAAAAAGTGGCATATGATAACTTTAAATGTCAATAATTTCGAAATGCAAAGTTAAAAATCCTGCACGTTTATTTCCAAACAGAAAGCATAAATATGGCACAATGGCTGTTTTGTCGTTTGTACAACCTTAAGGACCTTCCTTTTAGATCGACAATTTGGGCCATTATCAGCTAATTTCATGAATAATGAAAACATAACGGTTGAAACGTTATATAGGAAACAAGAATATCTATCCAACAAAAATTCAATATGTCAATAAGAAAAAGAGTATTGCTTATACAGATATCAAAATCATCCCTCCAGAGAATTTTAGGAAAATATGTGCGTTTTTACTTGTTCAAAATACAGTTCTCATGAAAGAACAAAAGAGAGTTCAAATGGAGATGTCCGAAAATATCTCAAAAAGGTATGGCTGTGAATTTCAACTCTGTTGCTGCACATAAATCAAATGCTATCTGTAGTATGACAGGTCGATGTGGGTCACCGACAGAAACGTCATTAGCGTAACGATCTAGCCGAAAGCTTAGATAGTTATATTTGTCACGTTTTAAACATCAACAACTAGCATCTGATGCTAGGCAGAGAGGTGCGCTTTGCGATTTTTCACACGCATTTTTAATGTTTTCTGTCCTCATAAGGTTTTTTTATTCAAAGTACAGGGTGAGTCAACGATTGGAAAAAGTAAATTTACGTCGATCGGGTAAAAACTGGAAACAAACTGTTTATGCTGTGGGATAAGTAAGTCGTGCTCATTCTAAAAATATTTTAAATTATACGGGGTGCGTCAAAAAAGTTGTATTTTTTTAAATGGGACACCCTATATTTGACTTGATTTTTAGATTCTACATAAAATTCAAACACTTTTTTGTATAACGTCTTATATGGCTAAAATTGATAATTTCTTAAATAGTTAGCTTTAAACAAAAAAAAATTAAATTTGATCTATTTGACATCTATGATTAGCAATATAATGCCTAGTTGTGCCACTAAAAATTAAATATTTTGCTTCTGCACAAAATAAGCATGGAATAAAAGACTGCTTTCGTAATATTGAAGATATCACATACAGGGTGTCCAAATTTAAATGCACAACTTTAACATTTTCAAACCAATTTATTTCAGTTTTTAAGTGGAACCCCCTGTATATTTTTATTTAATCTTGTTAAGAATAAAAAAAATTACAACTTTTATTAAACATATTATATACCTATCTTCAATAGTTTTCGAAATATTTTCAAATTCCTTTTTTTGCGTAATTTAGAAAATCAACAACTCGATCAATCAAAATATCCATGGAAAAAACAGTCTATAGCAAGTGGCGACTAAATGTATGAAATGTCAAAAACGCGTTGTTGTTAATGCATTGTATTTCGTCTTTCGTATTCTCGTCTAATTTAAAATGAAATTTTCACAAAATGAAATGATAGATGGTCTATATATTGGGTGAAGCTCAAAAAAATTGCCTTCTGGCCAAAAAGCTATATGAAGCAAAATATCCGGATCGACGCGCGCCTTCTAAAGTGGCCTTTCAAAATGTCATGGAGAGATTAGATGCTAGTGGCAATGTGGCATATTCGAAAAGAACAGTTGTCAATAAAATTGCTACAAATCAAGATAAAGAGTTGGAAATTCTACTTCATATAGAAGAAAATCCCAGTTTAAGTAGTCGACAACTTGCTGGTTTAACTGAGACATCACAATCTACAGTAAGCAGGACCACATGAAGATATAAATATCATCCATATCACATGGAATCCCACCAAGAGTTGCACGATGAAGAT
>JAUTXW010001889.1:0-107935 GCA_030620095.1 Kuschelorhynchus macadamiae
ATATAAATTATCAAATTCACAAAGGTTAAATGAGAAAAGCTTTAGAGGAAACTTAGCACATTCGATATCCAGCTTTATTTGTCACAAGATTACATTCATAAGTAATGTATTAAACGTATTGAATTTTATTTTCAATACAACATGAACGTAAATAACGACAAAAAAATCTAAATAACTTCTTAACTACTTCGTGTCTGGGTTACATTAATTTACAGATTTACAAAATGACGTCCATTTGCTTCGAGACACTTTTGACAATTGGTGACTGTTTTTCATACAACCATGGCAAGTGTATTTCCGTTAATATTTCTAAATGTGTCCAAATCTCTTTGTCTCAGAATTTGTATGGTCGCAGGGGGATTAAATTCATAGACTTCATTCTTCGTGTGACCCAGACGTAGAAATTGAAGGGCGAGAGGTCAGGGGATCTAGGAGGCCAAGATATTGGACCCTTTAAGGAAATAATTCTTTCGTCAAACTGCTCTCTTAAGAAATTCCTGACTTGAATAGTGTTGTGAGGCGGACATCCATCCTGTTGAAACCAGGTTCTTCTAAACTCATCTTCCGGTAGAGTAACTCGTAAGGCCGGTACAATCTGGTTTCGCAAAAGCTCTAGATATCTTTGTCCGTTTAGGACGTAATCAAACAAAAATGGTCCTATATGTCGATTTCCCGAAATTATTAATAATTTATAAATAAGTGCCCAATTAAAAATGTTAAGTTAGATTAAATTGCCAATGACCCCACACCAAACGATACTTCCAAATCTCGTCTGTAGACGTCTCTCTGCCATTTCGTCAGGGTTTTCTACAGCCCAATGATGACTGTCGTGTCTATTAAAAACTCCACAATTCGTAAACATACTCTCATCGGACCACAAGACATAATTTACGAGATCGGGATTTTCATTACACTTCCTACTATACCACTCACAGAAGTGTAGTCGTCTTGGAAAATCAGTTTCCCTAAGTCCTTGAACTATTATGGGTTTGGATGAATGATACTTATTCTTGTTTAACACTCTCGCCGATGATTTTGGGAGATAAATTTCCTGTTCTTACCGATGCTCTGGGGTTTTAGTTGATAGCTTTTAACATGTTTCTGTCGCGATTTTCATTGTCAATATTGTATCGGCTTCTAGGATGTTCGAAGACCCCATGGTTAATTATATTAATTATGATTTTGCTGAATTGTGTTTTATGAGGCTGTCATCGATCGGGGTACATCTCCAAATACCTTGCTGAGGTAATGCTGACGTTTCTGTTTGACTGCAAGTATAACGCTAACATGTCAAACTTTTCTTCATTTGAATAGGCCATTTTTAACAGGTCTCGACAATTTGTGTGTTAGAGTTATGCTTTTATTGAGAGAAAAACGTACTACTTATACAACTTAGATACTTTATATTATTTAACGTCAAAGTCAAAGCCCACTTTGGTTACAAATAAATCATGGCCTCCTTAGAAAAAATTGAGACCCAACTTTACGAAGTGTGATATTTTGATGATACTCAAATCTTTTATGCACTTGTGAGACATCACTAGACTGGACATTTGGGCGGGTTGGCGTACCGCCATCTTATTCGTCTTAAAAAAGTGTCCCAATAATGTCACATTTTGACAGCTGTCAAATTTACCGTTTTGAATTTACTGGCGAAAAACGAAATCCGCCCTTTTCGCTTGTATTTCTAAAACCAATTGACCGATTGTAGATCTAAAACCGGATATCAAATGCGCTAAGTTTCCTTTAAAACTTTTCCCTTTTTTTTTCTTAATTCCAAAACAAATTGTCATATTATGTTAAATTAATGTTTTCAAAGTAATTTAACCAAATTCCATTCAAATCAGATAAATATTAATAACAATGACCTAAAATTGATTCGCATTAGTTAATATTGTTCATTGCACATTTAAATTGAAAAACGAATTTAATATTATTTCGTATAAGATAAGGATATACAATGGTATTTCCAATCTGACTTTAAATTAAAACAAATCATGTAAGTAAGCTATATGATTTTACCTTTTTTGTGGGTTGTAATATTTATTTTAATTAAATTATATGAGTAATTAAACAAGTATACTTGATTTATCAAATGCTTTTTTTAATTAAAAATTTTTATTCCTATATCATTTGGATGAAATAAAATGTTTGCTTGCTAGCATTGTTCAAGCTGAGCATATAACTTCCCTTGTGATCACATTTGATTCTCCTACACGATCCTGCTAAAATTAAATAATAAGTTACTGATATAGTCCAATTAAGAACCTTTAGACTACATTCCATTATATCTTAGGCCAACTTGGAACTTTACTTACATTTTCGATTATCAGAAACAATATACTAAAAAATCAGTCGGTTCTCAATTTTTTCGGTTTGCCTTCAAGTTTCAGCCGCCAATTTGTTATTATGGGTCATTTTAGTTTTATGGTCATCCTATATCCAATTTTTAATTTGACTTCTAATTAGCCACTGAAAATACATACATATATTGAATGTTACCTAAATGAGACAATTATTGTAACAAAAGTAAGGAAACGGCGAAATATCTTAGTGAAAATATAATAAAATATGTACATTATGGTATGAAATTACGTCGGATCCAATCGCATTGCTGCCGTTTATTTTTTACCGTTTTTCTGTTATAAAAGGAAATTTAGTTTTTCATGCGTAAAACGCTCAACACTCTTTATTAAGAACACTTTTTAATTTTAATTATATTTAATACCTACACACAAAAAGTTACCTGATATGTTTGATAATGTCATTTTTATTGATTTGCAAAAATGAATCTTAACTGAAACCTAACGAATTGAAATTTGATTGTACTGGGTTATGGAAATAGAATGTAAAACCTGTAAGATGTTTGTAACATTTTTAATCCTAAGAGAAATCCAATCTACAGTAAGTAAAATTTTAAAAAAATTCGTGAAACTAATACAACAAACAATAAGTAAGATATTTAAAACATTGCCCATTTGTCTTGACAAATGTCAGCCTCATCGACTCGTCTACATTCGATTTCTATTCACTTCTTTAAATCCTCGAAGTCAGTGGGTTTCGTTTTATACACCACATTTTTAAAGTGTTCCCACAAAAAGTAGTCTAGGGGCGTCAAGTCCGGTGACCGAGGTGGCCACTCTATTGCACCCCTAAGTCCAATGCTTACTTGAACCCTACTGAAACCATATTTCACCATTTGATGCACTATAACCTAAAAAAATCAAGTTTAAATACCTAATACAGAAGGTAATATAAGGAACTTGCGGTTATTAGGAAATAGTTCTGCAATAGGAGAATTTCGGTCCTTAAAAGATTTAAATACCTTTCTCCAGTTAACGTCTCTTCCATGAAGACGGGACCGATTATTTTTCCACCCTTTATACCACATCAAACATTTATCTTTTGGGGAAATTAGGTATGATTTTCGCGTATCCAATGTGGATTATCCCTGGCCCAATATCGACAATTATGCCTAATAACTCTTCCATTGAAACAATGTTGCTTCGTCAGAAAAAATAATTTGACAAAATTAAGAAATTCAGTTGATTTATTTTTATATTTATTATTTTTTGTTAATTTTACTTACGATAGACTTAGTTTTTGGATTTCTGTTGGAATATTTGTCATTAAAAATGTTACTTCTTGCAGGTTTCGCATTCTATCCCAGTGGCGGCTCGTCAGGGTAGGCAAGGTAGGCGCCGCCTACCCTTGAATAATCGTGCCTAAATACTGCCCAAAAAATCTAATATCTCATATCAATTAAACAATATTTAACCGTTTAACATCACAAAATATACAAAACTTTCGAAAAAACCCGTGCGTTTCCCTTAGAAATTCCTAACATTTAAATAAACATCGATTACATGCGAAACCTATGTACGTTTAGAGGCGATATATCCCAACCGCCTAAATTTAGATGTTCTCTACGGCAGCCAGCCAGCCTACGAAAACGCACATCGCCGACGACCAGCGACCGACATACAGAGAAAATCACGCGAAATAAACTACTACAGTAGGCGAAACGATCATCCGCCTTCGGCAAATATTTGACGTCTTCCCATTGGATTCCAATATTGTTCATCTGGCAGTGTTGCCAAATTCTCGAATTTTCACCTGAACTGCTTTACGTTTTTAGAAAATATGCATATGCATAAGGCTACCAACTTTTTCATTTACGAATGCGGGACACAACAAATTTTAGTATGCGTTGTAGGCGCATTAACCATATTCTAAAATTCTTTATTTTCAGCATTAATTTTTTAATTAATTAAATTGATTATCCGAACATTCTGTTATATACTAAAGCAAAAAAATTAAAGACATTAAACATAAATGTTAGGTTAGGTGAGGTTTTTTTAATAATAATAAAATGAAACATGTTTCTACACTTTGGTATTTTTTTTAATTAAGGCTTATTTATAACACATAATTTAGTTTAATCAAATCTTCTTAAAATGGTACTTCTCTGTATTATTAAACCGATAAACATGGGAACTTAGAATATGATTTGTTGCAATTCGGGACTTGCGGGACATAATTAGAGAATGCGGGACGATTTCTAACCTTATTTGTAACGCGGGACCTTAAAAGATAATCCGCGACTGTCCCGCAGAATGCGGGACGGTTGGCAGCCTTACATATGCAAACATTGCAAACCATAAAAAAAAATAAAATAAGCAGTTTCAATGTTGTTAGGGTGGTTTTGAAAGGGTTTTTTAAACAAAATCTAGGTACATCTCAAGAAAAATAAAGAAATTCTTCTCAGGCTTGCGAAACCGTATTTACAAATTTTGCGTTTGGCAACGTTGGCCACCTGCTACTATTCTCATTAATCTCATTTATAATTCGTAAAAATCGTAAATAGTATGCATGATGCAATATTATCGTTCGTTCGGATTTCCGGTCAAGTGATTTGAAATTTTGTCAATTACATTCTGACCGCTCTCGTTTTCTGATATCGATCAATAAATAAAAACATTGGACGGTGATACGTGTGTGTTTTTTTGACTATTATTTTACGACCGCGTCTAGGTTTTCTGTGCTTTAATTTGTGATTTTGGTTGTTTATCGGCATTGGCCAGAAGAAAAACGAAGAAATCCTGATAAACGGATAAGTATTTTTGTTTTATTTGTTTCTAATAGACATATTTAGGTATTAAATATTTTGCTTTTAAGTGTAGTTTCGCTAGTTTTAGGAGTTGGACGGTTCATATTCGATGAATTTACCGTCGCGTCGACCGTAGGTTAAGTGCGTTTTTTCCGGTTTGTTCTATTTTATATAGGTACATTACGTTGCTTTGTTTTTTTTTAATGGATTTTTAAAAAGTCATGGCGAACAATCCGGTGCATGATATTGTTTGCTCTTTGTGCGAGACACCATTTTCGCGTCTAAACGAAAACGATCGAAAAGATGTTATTTATTTTGGCCGCCCCACGCCACTTCTCAATATTTTAAAGCCTGATAAAAAACAGGGCCAAACTTTTTCACGATCGTTTAAGCTCAATGGTACGAAAGTCATCAGTGGATATGTGGTAGCTATTTTAAACAAAATTTGTTTTGTTGGCCATGTTTACTTTTGGCAAAAGGCAGAAACAATACTTGGGTGCGTCAGGGATTTTCTGATTTGAAAAATTTATCTGCGGCCATAAAAAAACACGAATCATCGAAAGAACATTTAAGCAGTTATCTTAGTTTAAAGCGGTTAGAAAAAAACAGTAGCACTATACAGGATGCGCTACAATTACAATCTTCTTTGTCTCTTAAATTATATAATGAGGAGGTGAGAAAAAACAGACTTCTAATGAGCTATTTGGTCGATGTTACGTGTCACCTAGCAAAGCAAGAATTATCTTTCAGAGGCCATAATGAAAAAAGCGATTCCGTTAGTGCGGGAAATTTTCGGGAAACTTTTAATCTGTTAATTAAACGTGATAACGAAATACAACAACATTTAAAAAAAATTGGAAATATTTTTTCTGGTTTATCAAAAACTATCCAGATTGATTTGATATCCTGTATTTCCGATTACCTTGCAGATACAATTCATAGGGAGATAAAAGAGTCGTTGTTTTTTTCAGTGCAAGCTGACGATACTACGGATATTTCTGAGAAGTCTCAATGTGCGATTTCAATTCGGTACGTTAATAAATACGGTGAAATCAATGAAAGTTTCTTGGGTTTTCATGACGTTAGCGAAGACAGAACAGCGGACGCAATGTATGGATTAATTGTTACAGTCATAGGCAATTTCGATTATAAAACAAAATTAGTTGGGCAATGCTACGATGGTGCTAGTGTGATGGCAGGTTCATTGAATGGTTTGCAAAAAAAAGTTAAAGATGATGCTCCTTTTGCTTTGTTTACGCATTGTAGTGCGCACAGATTGAATTTGGTTTTACAAACTGGTTCAAAAAATATAAAAAATTGCCGAATTTTTTTCGCAAGTGCGTCCTCGATTCCCGGATTTTTTCATCAGTCTGCAAAACGGACATTTACTTTAGATTCGACGATAGGAAAGAGGATTTCTTCCAGTTCAGACACCAGGTGGGCTTCCCGTTCTAAAATCATTCAAATCTTGCACTCTGAATGGGAAGGCCTAAAATTAGTTTTTTCTAAAAAATTATTGACGACCAATCATCATCGGCTGAGTCAATAAACGGGGCCAAGGGATATCTTAAATTTATGAACGATTTAGAATTTTCGTTTCTTACCGCTGTGTATAAACATATTTTTGACATAACTGACCCCCTTTTCAACATTCTACAGAAAAAATCATTGGACATCACCTATTGTAAAAAGCAAATATTTATGGCAAGAGATCGTATCAAGTTATTGAGAAATGAGACAATGTTTAATACAATATTTGAACAAGCCCAAACAAGGATTTTTAATAATAGGGACTCAGGGCAATTGTCAAAAAGAATTAAGTTATCGGACACCATTAAAGGCGATGAGCAAAGTTCTTTACGCATTTTATTTTATGAGATAATGGACAATATTGTGACTCAAATAGAAGTTAGGTTTGCAGATATGTCTCAGTTATTATATTTTTCTTTAGCGGATTCCTCAAAATTCGAAGAATATAGCAAAAATTTTCCGCTTGAATTTGTGACGAATGTGACCAACTTTTATAAAAATTTCTTTGGCAAACAAAAATTAATTAATGAGCTTAGTGTAATATATCTCGATGAACAATTTGCATTGCTGAGCGTCGAGGCAATTTTAAAACATTTCGTAAAAAATGAACTTCAAGAAATATTTCCTGAAAGTTACAAACTTTTTGCGTTAATTGCTACCATACCTATTACAAGTACCTCAGTGGAAAGACATTTCTCTTGTTTAAAGCGAATAAAAACGTATTCTCGCAATACAATAAAAAATGAACGTTTATCGTCACTTGCGCTAATTTCAATAGAAAAAGAGTTGTTCTGCTCCTTACAGAAGGCTGATAACTTTACGGATGTCATAATAAGTAAATTCGCCCTTTTAAAAGATAGGCGGATAAATTTAATTTATAAAACTTAGTTGTCAGCTAAGTGTGTACGCGGCTTAACGTTTTCTTATAACGTCATTATTCTTGAAATTATTGTGGTTGTCGCCTACCCTAGCCTAAACACCACGAGCCGCCACTGTTCTATCCTTCTAACCGAGTATAATTAAAATTTTAATTCTTTGGATTTCAGTTAAACTACCCATTTTTGCAAATTAATAAAACTGACATTGTCAAACATATCAGTTAACCTTTTGTGTGCAGGTATTTAAGTAAAAGATAATACATTAAATTATGGATATTAGACCCTTATTTTCGCAAAAACTGTTCGACTTTCATAAATAGTGCTCTTAATAAAAAGTATTGAGAATTTTAAGCAGATTTGAAAAAAGTAATATAATATAGAGTGTTCCATTAAAAAAAATTCCTTTTATAACAGAAAAAAGGTAAACTTGGTAGCAATGCGATTGGATCCGACGTAATTTCAAACCATAGTGTACATATTTTATTATATTTTCACTAAGATATTTCGCCGTTTCCTTACTTTTGTTACACGCTGTATACTGTCTTTTTAAAGTTTTTTTATTAGGCGCCATTTTGCTCCACCACGTACCAATATACCGTAATATATTCGTACCTATGCCACACTTGATTTTTGGGCATAATCTAAAATAAATTGAATAAGTAGTTTTTACATTGATTTTTTAAAAATTTCATTAGACTGCCCTTTTGTTCCGTCATGTTAAATTCGTACCAAAATTTGACCACTTTATCCCTATATCAAGTCAATTGAATAAGAAGGTTTTTTTACGTTGATTTTTTAATCATTTTATTTAGCCGCCATTTTGTTTCGTTATCTTAAATACATATCAAAATTTTATCAGTTTATCCCTATATTACATTAACTAATTATCGCACAAAAATTGAAATCAATCTAATACTCAATTATTTCAGACTGATTTTTTAAATATTTATTAGGCCGCCATCTAGTTTTGCCATCTTGTATTAGTACCAAAACGTAACCGACTACGCGATCAAGACTACCCATAAGGCCACTAGATGGCGTTGCATGTCTATTGAATACTTCTATTGATTCTAGAAATTATCACTACAAGAAAGTCCAGTCTAGTAGCTACTTGAAATTTCGAGAGATCCAAAGTTGACGCTCCTATATAAAGTCGGCATCACACGGCAGTGGCCAGTTCTAATTCCAAGAGCGAACGAAACGATACTAGCGAAAGAGTGCCAACTAGCAGTGAAGTTGCTACCTGTGCGATAAGTGGTTATAGTGAGTTGAATATAGTGTTTTTGATGCGTGTAAGGTGTATACTGTATTCTGGCGTGCAGTCACGCAAGTTTAATTTTGTCATGGACATTTTTATCGAAGAATTAAACTCGTTTCTTCTACCTTGATATTAAAAATGGCTTCTACTTCGAGTAAAAAACGAAAAATTAGCGAAGAAAAGCGCATATTTTGAGAAAAGTGGACTGAGTTTTACTTGTTCGTTAGTGTTAATCGAAAACCCGTCTGTTTGGTGTGTCAAGAATCCCTTTCAGCCTTGAAAGAATACAACTTAATAAGGCATTATGATACAAACACGCCACAAAGTTTAAGAAATTCAAAAGACAATTGCGGCAAGATAAAAATGAGAGCTCTAAAAAGCTTCAACGACAGCAAGATAGTTTTTAAAAGCAGAACACTGAAAATAAAGCAAACGTGAAGGTTAGCTGCATTATATCCGAGAAAATAGCTTTTATTTTTCAAAATTCAAAATATTTCAAAAAACGTATAGGCCAAATTCAAATTTGCAGTTATCAGCTGTTTTATTTAGACATGCGTCAATCTGATTCGTCTCTTTTAGAGATGCACCACATAAATAACATCTACTAGACGCGGAGTCACTTAAGGTACTGCAAATCTTACCATCGACCATTGTTAATTGCAAGGAATGATCTATTTATTAAATAAAACAGTAGTTGGATTTAACTTTTTAATTTTGCTTTTAAAATATGACTCTTCTTAAATTGAAAGTTGAGATGTTTCCTTGGCAAACTGAAAACGGATAGGTCGACAGACCGAGTAGAAGAAGGACGCTGATTTTTCCATATAATTTGGGTTGGTTTACTTGATTCTAAGTTGCAAACTAGCTAAGAGGTACATAGGAAGTTACAAATAAACTACTATCATCCGGGATACTTGAATCTGCAAACCTTTGCTTATATTCACTATGACCGGTACTTCCGTCAAATCCCCATTTTCCTATTAGAACCAGGTTATTTAATTTTCAATAGATACCAAGGCATCCGTTTGTGATTCAAGTATCCTGTTGACAGTATGGTCTAATAAATTTTGAAGTTCTACCTCTGCTAATGATTCTGATACTTTACGTTCTGAAGGATAGCATTTATTTTTTGCAGTAAGAACTTTTTTATATGATGGCAATGTATTAAAGGAAACCTGACAATTAATAAAATTTTTAATCAATAAATACTGATGTTTAGTAAGTTTTGCCTCTACGATAAGAGACAAAACCTTTTCAGCATCAGCTTTCGAAAAAGTATTTTTTTAGAAGAATGCATAAGATGTCCAGCAGCAAAATTATCTACCTCGGAGAGTTTAGTGATTCTCCTTCGCTTGGATCTGTTGTTACATTCTAAAAATGTTTCGCTCAATTTCCAGTAGAGATTTATTCTTTTTACAAGATTTTTCACAAATACGTGCAGATTTTCCAAATCCAAATTTGGCTCTGGAAGAATTTCTCCAACAGTCCCAATTATTTGACGTATCTTTAAGGCATAACTCCCTTTTTTTGATAGCCAAATCTCAAAGATATATTTTCTCGAAAAAGAACAAGTGATGGAAACTCCTAAAAAACCAGATCTGTTTAAAACCGTATTTTTGAAATCATTAAAATCTGTTCTATCTAAAATTTATACATAAAGAAGAGTTGGTCCATGTCCAAAAGATAATAAAACACAATTATACTAGAGGCTTTTAGATATTTCATGACATAAAATTTGCATGTGGACAAGAAAGGGCAAGTCTTTAAAAGTCAACATGAATTAATACGTTTATTGAAAAATTGTACTAATTTCAGCGCAACATATTAGACTTATTTTTATATTTCAAACTTAATTCTTTTATACAAGCATAACTAAAAAATCAACTATTTACCTATATCTTCTATCTCCATTATTACAAAATATTTCAAAATTATAATTTGAAATCAAAAACTAACTTTAAACTAGCTCTGAGGCAAACTTGCCAAAATACCGGAAAATTCGTTTAGTTTTTAGGTCACTGTCAAATAAAAAACAAAGGCGCCTAACCAAATGACAAGTCATGGCCGGCTATGATGGTATACAGGGAACCTTTAACAACAGCATCACCATATATATAATAACGATATATGTATTTAATAATTATGGCCTATTGCGGAACCACTGTGAGATGTGGATAAATATGTGGCAGCACTAGATTTATCAAAAAAGAGTCCCACTCAAGATTTTCTGACTTAAGAGATAACGAAAATTATATCAATCTTTTTGCTTGACCATTCAGTTTATCCGTTGAAGACATGCCAAAAAATTGTCAGATGGAGTTTATCGATTTGCAGTATAATTCGGAACTGAAAGACAAGTTCGACATGGGTCTTCTTGACTTTTATTCGAAATATGTCGATCAAAACTCGTTTCCTGAAATCCGAAAACATGCCCAGAAAATGATGTTTCGGTTTCGGAACACATATGTGTACGAGCAGCTGCTTTCTCGTAAGAAGAATCTAAAGTCTAAAACAAGATCGAGAGTTACGGACGCACAAAAATAAAACCAAATATCGACACACCTGTCAAAAAATAATAATTTCAAAAATCGCATTGATTGATTGAACTTTTTAACCAATAAAGATTATTACACTTTGAAATTATATGTTTTTTATTTTATTGATATGGTGGTAAAGTGACTTCGGCCGATATGAAATCGATTTTTGGCCCTTGCACTAGCCTAATGTATTTAATTTTTTTTATTATTATTAAACAACTATACGGATTCATAAAATATGTTATCTGTATGTAGTAGAGTTTTATATGAAAGAAGTTGTCGGGAAAATCGAGTTCACTGATTTTTTTGTTTTTAATTTATTTTTATATTATATTATTAATAATATTGTTTTTTACATAACTTTATATACATAATGTATAAAAAATAAATTAAATTAAGTCATTTATATATTCATCCCTAAAAAGAAAATGGAAATTTATCCGAATATTTAAACATTTTATTAGGCCGCCATTTTGTTTTCGCAGAAAGGATTTGCACTAAAATTTTATCAGTTTATCTCAGTTCCACACTTAATCTTTGGGCAAAATTCCAAGTCAATCGAATAAGCAGTTTTTGTTATTGAATTTTTAAACTTTTATAGACGACCATTTTGTTCGTCTTTTCTATAATCACAGTTTTTTAATAATGATTTTTATTACATACGCAATATTAAAGTTTTACCAAAAAGTTACAATATCAGTCAAGTAAATTAGTTAAAAAAAAAAAGACGCGAACGCAAACATCTTAGAGTGATTCTTCCTTCTCTCTCGTATCTGTCACACTACTAGTCTTATATGTTTAAATAAGATTATTTTATGTAAACTGGCATTGATAAAGTTGTTTTAATTTTGAGTTGGGGAAATCTAGGGAAGGATTAGCGCAGATTAAAATACAAATGATAAATGCCGGGATTATTGCTGTAATACTACGTTTCAAGAGATTAATTATTGACCAAGCAATAGTAGTCAACATATTGAGCTTTCGTTTGTCAAAACAATATTACTATAGTTGGTTTATTACTTATTGGGAAATATTGACTTAATTTTAAGTATGAATTTATATTATCTTTATTCGAAATCCAAAATGATATAAATATATTTGATATGAGACGTCAAGAGGGAAGGCTTTCATAAATTATCTGTTAGTCTTGTTCTACGACATATTAAAAATGCCCAACATTCGCAATTCGTTTTTGGTTAAAAATTACTTTGCCATGCTATTACGCGAAGCTTTCTGCTGTTTATTATTCGAAGCTCTCAAGAGTCTTCATGCAATGAAATGAATTTATTGAAACAGTATTATGTTAGTTCTTGTGAAGTAAAAATCTTTTAAAGACGACTTATATGACAGAAAAATATAACAGATAAATACAAGATGATTGCTCAGTTGCTTTTACTTTTCTCTTAAGAAGGAAGTATTGTAATTGTGAAAAATCACCCTTCGAGATTTTTTCAGATCTTCACGTTATAAGATCCCCACATGAAAAAAAAACTCTCGGCTTGTCTGCCTGTTCGCGGCATAGATAAAAACTACATACCCGACTGACTTAAAATCAGGGTCAACAATTAAGTGTCATAACATGGGAACACTTTGATAAAGATTCAATATGGCGGCATAGAAAAGTATTACTAAAAAACTGTGTATTCAATTTCCCTCAAATTTGGCACGAAAATCAAGAGTGGCATGAGAATGAACTGGTGAATTTTATTTTTTTTGGTATGAATCCAAGATGGCGGAACAAAATGGTGGCCTGATGTGTTTAAAGACTAAGTCAGAAAAAACTACGTATTCCACTAATTTTAAATTTTGAGCAAGAATTAGGTATGATATAGTGATGAATTGGTGAAATTTTGGCACGAATTCAAAATGGTGGAACAAAACGGCGGCCTATTAAAATGTTTAAAATACAATATGAAAAAATCGTTATATGTTTTCTTTACCTGGAATTTGCCTTGTTATTAAGCCTTCCTTTTATTAGGAATAGTAAAATTTGATCCTATTTAGGACTAAAACATGTGCCGACAAGGCCATTATTTTTCAGATACAGGGTGTAAAATTTTAATTTTTATTAGCTTCTTCATGAACCTCGTACATGATTTATCTTTAAATCATTCAAATTTGGCACACATTATATACCGGCCTTATACGACATTTAAAATTGTATGTTATTTTTTTTTTATTTGATGGCTAAAAATGCAGAACGTAATTTTTTGGTTCATTCTAGCTCTAAAAGTTCATATGAATATGTGTCCGAAAGGCCTGAGTTTTTGAGATACAGGATGTCAAAATTAAAAAAATATTAAACTTTAACACCATATGTCTCAAAAACTAAGGCCTTGCGAACACATATTTATCAGAACTTTTAGTCCCAAAAATGAACCAGAAAATTACAGCCTGCATTTTTAGTAATCGAAATAAAACCAGGAAAAATTAACAGAAAATTTGAAATATGTAGAGCTTTAACATTTTGCTAACTAACGTCTAAACGGTTCATATATCGGATTAAAGTAAGAAGTTAAAAAACAAAATGAGAAATCTGATTTTCTAAATAAAAACAGCCAGTGACATCGCAGTAAAAGAAACGGTGGTAAGTAGTCGCGACCTATAAAAAACAACATCCAGTAGATTTTTGTAAAATGTATTAGTCATTTCGCAGATATTGCTTGCAGTATAATGTGTGTCAAATGGAAATGATTTGCTCTAGAAATTTACGAGGTCCATGAAAAGAAACTAAAAAAAAATAAAATTTATCGATGAAAAAATGTTGAAGTCCGTTGATTTTTATCTCGAAGAAGTCTTTTATACATTTTATTAAACTGATCAACCTATGGCTGACATCTCAGCCATGTGTTAAAGCGTTCAGAACACCAAAATTATTACTAAAATAATATTGTCGTTTCTAAGGTAAGACATGCAATAAAATAAAATGCTTCAAACAAGAAGCGAAACGTCGAGCTAGTTGCAGGAAAAAAAAATTCATTAATTAGACCTATACCCAAGAAAAATAAAAACTTTTATATATATATATATATATATATATATATATATATATATATATATATATACAAATAATTTTTTTAATGGAAAATTATTAAGATATATTATTATCATGGTTCTCAAACTCATAACATGGCTGTATCGCAAAACCAAACAAAACAATTATTTACGCCAGGTACAGTTGGCCCGAGATAAATCTCTACAGTGTCAATTAAGTGTAAACCCAATTTAAGATATTTTGGTAATAGATGCTTTTATTTTACCTGTTACTCGGATTACTACCAGATGGATTTATTCAGTGGTTCGAAAGGTATATTAAGGTTCTTTTTACCCAAATGAGAGATTTGATATAAAATAAGTTACTTGTAGAGACATATAATAAACACTAAAACACAAAATGTATACTTTAGTCTTTGTAAAAATTAAAAGAATACAAAATTTCAAAAACAAAACAATCAATTATGTAATTAGTCAGTATACTGCCAAGTTTATAGACAGATACAAAAATAAAAAGTATGCCTTTCCAAATAATTTTCATTCTGTCCCACTGTTCTAATTGAGTTTCCGGTTGAAATTTCCATAATGCATGTTTTTAACTATAAACCCTCAGAGGATTTCTATCGGATTTAAAACCGGGCCTCTTGGACTCCATGATAGCCTGCATGAAGACAGTAAATTGTAAACATAAATATTTCGAAAAATTTAAAAGATATTTAAGTGCGGGTTTTTTACAAATAAAGAGATCATTTCCTGGTTTATAATAATAATTTATACGGGGTGGCATACAATACAGTGCAATTTTTTTTTTCAAATTTCATTTACGTCCCATTTTTGAAAAAAAAAAAACGATGTTTTGTAATTTTTATTAATTGTGGGGGAATCGTAGGTCAAAAGTAAAAAGTAATTTAAAAAATTTAATTTTTTGAATAATTGTCGTGGGATCAGAAAAATTAAAATTTTATAAAAAATTAACTTTTATAAAAATCATAAAAATAAATAATAAAACCCGTTTCTGTGTTTTAACTGAAGGATCCAAAAACTTTCTTTGTAATTTAGAAATTATCGCAGAGTTTTTCCTGGAGTATTCTAAATTAAGGAAATGTGCTAAGGGGTCAAATTTAGAAAAATTATCTTGGACAGCAGTTAAACAATAGATTACTGCTCTTGTAATAACCAATTCTAATTGAATAAGTGTTATTCAGATACATGGTGCTGATATCCAAAAAGTTAATATTTAGTGAAATTTTAGTTTTTCTGATATTACGGCGGTTATTCAAAAATCCTTCAAATTAGTTTTTATTTTTGACCTATTAATTCTCCCACAATCAATAAAAATTAGGAAAAATCGTGGTAGACATGAATTTTGAAAAAAAATTGCACTATATATTTATGAATTAAGATCGCTAAATCGGAATCCAATGCAAAGCACTTATAAACCATAAAATTGTCTCTCGTTTGTCAAAAACCGCTTTTAAATATCTTTTAAATTTTTCGAGATAATTAAGTTTAAAAATAGCCCATACATTTCAATTATGCGTTTCAAAATTCCAGTACTCTATTTAAAATTATTTCTTTAAACTAACATCCAATGGAAGCAGCATATTTTCCAGGATTTTTAAATAAAATTGCCCTTTTAATGATGATGTTCTAGTACACATATAGACCGTGAGCGCTTATTTAAGCCCAAACGTAGAAAAGAGACCATACTTAAAAAGTCTTGGGGGATATATCCCCCAAATCTCCCCCCGTGGCTACGCCACTGCTATCCCTTTGTTTACAAATGTCTAGAAAGTGCTTCTGACTATATCAAATCCCCCCCGAGAGATCAAACATGTTCTGTTAGAGTAATCATTGCATTATTTTGTACTTGACATAGTAAAGTGATTTCAAGATAGATAAACATAAAATTGCATTCTCGTAGAAGACATAGTATCCTCCGTTGAAGCAGCAACCAGAAAATTACCGGTGGAGCAAGATGAAATCAGATATGAGGCAGCAAAGATAACGAAAAATTCAAAACCACCGAAGTTGAATCTCTCCGCAGCCAAAAAAATAGCGATGAAGACTTTAAATGAAGACGCAAACATTATGGTCCTTGACAAACAAAAATCTTTTTTGGCTTTTTCGCAACTGAGTAAAAATATTTAACTTTAAATTAATTGAAGCAAATATTTAATAAAATTACATATCTCAACATGTAGACTAGTCTGTCTACGGAATGTTTCGATACATATATAAACAATATTATTTAAGCAAGCATAATAAATTATATCATTTACCTTAAGTTTTTATAGACACATAGTAGTTGTACATATACTTTCATCCTATCGGAACTCATCAGTGCGCCGATCGTAAGAGAGAAACATTAAATAATAGAAAACAATTGATTTCAAAATTTTAAAATTTGTCAGTTTGTTTGACATGTAACCTAGATATGAAAAAAATGATAGTTTGAAGCCATCTATAATGTTATTTTTAAACAGATTATTTGTTGCGTTTAGATTGACAAACAAAAATCTTTTTTGGCTTTTTCGCAACTGAGTAAAAATATTTAACTTTAAATTAATTGAAGCAAAAATAATCTGAACACATTTAAAAATAACATTATAGATGGCTTCAAACTATCATTTTTTTCATATCTAGGTTACATGTCAAACAAACTGACAAATTTTAAAATTTTGAAATCAATTCTTTTCTATTATTTAATGTTTCTCTCTTACGATCGGCCGCGGCGCACTGATGAGTCCCGATAGGATGAAAGTATTTGTACAACTACTATGTGTCTATAAAAACTTAAGGTAAATGATATAATTTATTATGCTTGCTTAAATAATATTGTTTATATATGTATCGAAACATTCCGTAGACAGACTAGTCTACATGTTGAGATATGTAATTTTATTAAATATTTGCTTCAATTAATTTAAAGTTAAATATTTTTACTCAGTTGCGAAAATGCCAAAAAAGGTTTTTGTTTGTCAATCTAAACGCAACAAATAATCTGAACACATTTAAAAATTATGGTCCTTCTAGCAGATAAAGGCAACGCCACAGTCGTCATCGATAGAAATGAATAGGTGAAAAAGGTAACTCAACTTCTGGACAACAAAACCTATAAGGTTATGGAGACAGGCACAACAAGTAGAATAGAAAGACGCATCACTAATCTCATTAACGCATCCAGTCTACCCCTAGCAAAGAAGAAATCATTAATACCAAGCAGCTCCAAGATTCCCTGGTTCTACGGTCTTCTCAAGATACACAAGAACAATGTACTACTTCGACCGATCGTCAGTGCAATAGAGTCGCCCACATACAAACTAGGTAAATATCTTTCAAATTTTTTTAATCCATTTAATGAAAAAAAAAATTCTTTTATAAAAAACTATGCACATTTCGTGGATAAACTTAAGGCAATCTAGTTGGATCCAGAAGATATTTCGGTCACTTTCGTTGTAAAATACAATACAATACAATTTCCATATATCAGACATAATGGATCATAATAATCTTAATAAGAACTTAATAGACCTAGTGGAAGCTATTTATTTCATTTTTCAAGGAATTTTGTATGAACAAACTTCAGGGGCAGCCACGGGATCTCCTCTCACCTGTGGTAGCGAATATCTTTATGGAAGCCTTGGAGGATATTGCTCTAACATCCGCTCCACTAAAACCAAAACACTGGTTCAGATATGTAGAAGATACTTTTGTTGTTTGACCTCATGGACAGCATAATCTCCTCATATTTTTGGACCACCTAATTTAAAAACATCATACTATCAAGTTCACAACGGAAATTGAATCTAATGGAACGATTCACTTTCTAGATGTATGTGTTCAAAGGAAGGAAATGGTACGTTAGGACATTCTGTGATTCTGTTCAATTAAAAAATGTAGTAATCCAATTCCGCCAAAGGAGAATGATAAGGAGCCACCGTTACGTAGTGTTGTTTTTTCCTACATACCCTAATCAGAAATTGAAAATTATATCAAGAGCTTCACTTTCCTTGTAGCAAAACCTAAACCCTTATACTGAGAAAAAAAAATGCATGCATGAAAAAGTTCACTTGTTCTTTCTGTTTATTTATCAAGAGATCTGGCGGCTAACCACGTTTTTCTCTGCACTAATTCTAAAAAATTTACATTGAAAGGAATGGAAAAAATTGAACGACTATAATTCCGTCAGTATGTCATAAACAACACAACATCGAATTAAAGCTGTGCAGTCCTCCGCGCCCAAGAGCGCAGGCATGCATATCTAGGTGTATCTTTTGTCTCTCGACGACTACTACGATGTGGTTACATAAATCGTTCACAGTGTGTATGTGTATGTGTCTCAATTTCGTTTCAAGGTTGCCATACCCGATCGCCCAACCCTGCGTATCTAAACCGTCGGATTAAATCGTTCGAATCAAGTGTCGACACATAATCTTCTTGTAAATATTGGGCTAATACTCGTGTTTATAAATAAATCGATTTGTTTGTGTTATAATTAAGTAACCTGGGTAAACTAGTTCAATTTTTCCGTCGTGAAATACTGTATGGGGGAATTCGACGTTAACTATTTTTGCAAGATTTTAAACTGCTCCTCAGAAAGAACGGCAACAAGTTTTTTTTAATATAATATTTAAATGTCGGTCGTAAAATATAATACATAATTTAAATAACTCATCTGTTGGCGTTATTCAATATACAATATGCCCCCCATTATTCAAACAAAGTCAACATAAAATTCATAAACACTGTTCTTGGTCATCCGCACTGGACATTCATTATAGCATAAATAGAAAAAAATATATAAAGTTTTGCCACTTGGGAATTAAACTTATCTATGGGTGTACTTTCAAAATCTAAAGAGTTCCCAAGTAGCAAGTGGGAGCTTCATCCCTTAAACTCACCCCCAACGTGCAATTTAAGAGTTTTTTGAGTTTTTCTCGAAAACCGTTCGTTCTACAGAAAAAACTATATTCACGATAAATGTTCGCTATAACATTCTGGAAGTTCTATTACCTAAATTGTTTAGAATAGAAGTTTTCGAGAAATCAAGTGTAAAGTTGGGGGTGAGTTAACGAACACGGTATATCACGTATCTTAGGTACGTTGTGATTTCATTTATGTTGGATTATGGAAGAAGGACTATATAATGGTATATTATCAGTTAAGATAGCCTTTATTGACGAAGCATCCCCAACGTATGAGGGGATACAACGCGCTAAGTTATCAAAGATCTTCGCTACCGGGTTTTATACATTTTTATTTTCACTACTAGCGCTTGTAAAAATAAATAGGTACCTACCATTATTTTGTTTGTAATACATTTGTCAAAGTGACAGGTGATCTCATATTTAAATTATCTGACAGTTTTATTTTGCGTGTATTATATAATGAAAAACGGCTAGTGACAGTGACAGAAAAAATGTAAGATATCTACCTAGGTAAGCAATAAATTTTTTCCCCTCCCTGTATTGTAAGCAACCTATTTTGACACTGCTTTGACAGACGTAAGTGAAAGATACTCAATAGGGTATTGGTTGCCCTTAACGACAGGATGTAAGTCAATATCCCTAGGGAAATAATAATCTAAAATTATTGTAAGTAGCTTTAATTTTTGATTTCATCAACATATTACAAAAATCCGGTGATATTAATTGAAATGAATATTAACGGTACAATTATTACATTATTCACATTATTAACAACATTTGGAAACACGTTTTCTCGTTTCTTCTCGATGTGTATTACATTTTCTGACTCCACAGATTCTTCATTTCTAACCAATGAGTTTTTTGACATAATATTTATACAAAGTCAACTTAAAATTCAAAAACACTATTCTTGGTCATTCATACTAGCATTAATAGAAAAAAAAATATATAAATATAAAGTTTTGTCACTTGGAAAAGAGTTCCAAAGCAGCAAGTGGGAGCTTCATCCCTTAAACTAACCCCCGACGTGCAATTTGGCAGTTTTTTGAGTTTTTTTCGAAAACCGTTCGTCCTACAGAAAAAAGTACACTCACGATAAATGTTCGCCATAAAATTCTGCAAGTTCCGTTACCTAAATTATTTAGAAAATGGGTTTCGAGAAATCAGGTGTTAAAGTTGAGGTGAGTTAACGAACACGGTATATCACTTATCTTAGGTATGATTTCGGTACGTTAAGATTTCATTAATGTTGGATTATGGAAGAAGGACTATATAATGGTATATTATCAGTTAAGATAGAGAAGATAGCCTTTATTGACGAAGCATCCCGAACGTAAGAGGGGATACAACGCGCTAAGTTATCAAAGATCTTCGCTACCGTGTTTTATACATTTTTATTTTCACTACTAGCGCTTGTAAAAATAAATAGACACCTACCATTATTTTGTTAATAATACATTTTTCAAAGTGATAGGTGATCTCATATTTAAATTATCTGACAGTTTTATTTTGCCTGTATTATATAATTTACAATGGCTAGTGACACTGACAGAAAAAACCTAGGGATAGCAATAAATTTTTCCCCCTCCCTGTATTGTAAGCAACCTATTTTGACACTGCTTTGACAGACGTAAGTGAAAGTTGCTTAACAAGGTATTGGTTGCCCTTGACGACAGAATGTAAGTCAACTTACATCCTAAGGGAAATAATAATCTAAAATTATTATAAGTAACTTTAATTTTTGATTTCATCAACATATTACTGAATAAGTTCATGCTTGAAGCCCCCGATGATATATACTTATTGATGAAAGTCGTAATGGTAATGGGAGTTGCTGGAGCGTGCCGTGAAATTAAAATGAACAATGTTAAAATAAGTCAAGAATTTTTAACAGTTACAGTGACAAAAAGTGACGATACTCAGGTTTGTCATTTCAAAATAATTCAAAAATACATTGATACAAGATCCCACATGACGACTATTAATCCGCGCTTCTTTATGCGATAGCAAAATGGAAAGTGCTTAAACCAGCCTGTCGGGAAAAATACGTTTTCGTCAATTCCAAGTAAAATTGCGAAATTTCTAAAGTTTGAGAACTTTAAAATGTATACTGGACACTGTTTTAGAAGAACGTCGGCAACTTTATTAGCAAATACTGGAGTTGATGTATTAGCTATCAAGCGACATGGTAGATGGAGATCCGCTACTATTGCGGAAAGTTACGTAGCTGAGAGCCTCAATAATAAAAAGGAAGTAGCGAAAATTGTATGCAATAAGACCCAGCCAGAAGTCCCTTGCAGTGCTTCAACAGTGACAGAAACATTGGTTAGAAATGAAGGATCTGTACAGTCAGAAAATATAATACACATCGAGAAGAAACGAGAAAATGTGTTTCCAAATTGTGTTAATAATGTGAATAATTGAAATAATTGTACCATTACTATTCATTTCAATTAATATCACCGGATTTTTGTAATATGTTGATGAAATCAAAAATTAAAGCTACTTATAATAATTTTAGATTATTATTTCCGTAGGGATGTAAGTTGACTTACATCCTGTCGTTAAGGGCAACCAATACCTTGTTGGGTAACTTTCACTTATGCCTGTGAAAGCAGTGTCAAAATAGGTTGCTTACAATACAGAGAGGAGGAAAATAACTATTTTCTACCTAGGGAGCGAAAAGTTACTCCTTATGTTTCTAAAATTGCCAATAATTATCGGTTCTCCGGCTAGGAGTAAAAAGAAGTTTTACTACTAATGAAAAGCACTCGTTTCCACACCACCGCTGATCAAAATACAACAGTGATCTATCTTCCACCAGACGTTCCAGTGTTAGAACCACCACTGAGGTAGAGTTATCGGTGCGTTTTTTTAGAGTGGTTTCTTCTAGAGACCTAATCCATCAAGTCGAAATAAATTTACAAATCGTCTTCTGTAGTATCAACAATATATGTAAAATCTGTATTAGTACAGGTCTGGGTACGGCAATTTCTGCACATAGCCTGCCTTAGTACAGCTCCACCTCTTTCCACATCCTTCTTTACAACATGTAAAAAATTTTAAAAATAAAAGCTGGGGCGGGTGGCTCAGTGGTATAGACACGTGACAGAGTATCATGATTTTTTTCCAGGCCGATAGCTCTGACTGCAAATGTTGTCCGAGCCATATTTGCACCTAAAGGTAACTACGACGGGAAGGCTGTTGTAGTGCTGCCGATTTTGAAAGAATAACGGCACTGTCCGCTTGGGCAACAAATTTATTAAAAAAATTAAATCTTTGATCACTTAGACTGCCCTCTAATAATTTAGCCTTATAGAGCATCAATATAAATCTTTCCCCAGCTTGCTCAATTTCTTTAGGAGTTGAATTGATGTTATTAAAAATTTGGGTTACACTATCAAGGGCCTTTTCCCGATTAAATAGTTGTACAATTGCTGTATGGTATCGCAGCCACTAATAGCATGAATAAATAAAATAGACTTTTTACAATTGCGGACAATATTAGATGACTGCAAGTTCTTCGATATGTATCTTCTGCTATACATGTGCCTACATTATGGTTGTGCGGATGATCAGCAAGCTGTTATTCCTTATTGTTAAGATTTGTTAAAAAATTACGTTGTGACTGAACTAATGCTAAAAAAAATATCAATCGTAGAGCGTTTTAACATTCGCCTATGACGTTCGACACTTTTTGTGCTGTTGATGTTTTCGGCGTATCCGTCAAATACAACTGTAACTTTGTTACCATAGCGTTTACGGTTTAGGTTTTTATGAATCTATTTTGATTTAGACGATTAGAACTCAAGGAAAAACCGCCAAGGCGTCTAACTCTACATCAGTGGTGGTGTAAAACTTTTTATAGAACTTGTAAAAGCTGTAAAACTTTTTATAGAACACCTCTTTATTATAATTCAACCCTAATGAAATCACGGAGTTCCGAAATCATACCTAAAATACGTGAGTATATTCTTTAACTCACCCCCAGATTTAACCCCCTATTTCTCGAAAACTCCTATTTTAAACAATTAAGGTAATAAAACCTTCCCTATGCGGAATTTTATGGCGAACATTTTTCGTAAGTATAGTTTTTTTGTAAGACGTACATTGGGGGTGAGTTTAAGGGATGAAGCTGCCACTTGCCCTTTGGGAACTCTTTTGATTTTGAAAGTACAATCCTTGAGAGGCACAGTGGCGACAACAGTGGAACTAATTTTTGATTGGCTCAGCCACATTGCTGCTAAAATCAGTAAAATCCTTTTGCTTAATTTTTGCCTACGTGGGATTCTTATGAGGTTTGTTGTTTTAGTGTATTGTTTTATTAGTTCAAACAATAAGTTCTCAGCCGTCAGCCATATGGAGAAATGTGTTTAAGCCTGGTTCACCTGCTTTTTGCTTGTAACTAGTAATTATATTAAAAAGTGTTTGTGATGAATTTGTAAGTGACTATAACTGTGAATATCTTAAGTTTAAGTCCAAGTTAAAGTTTTATTTTGTTGTAAAAGACAATATTGTTTCATGTCTTAGTGTATGTTTTACTTCATTCAGTATCCCAATTTGAGGTAGAAGCTCTCAAAAATTAGCATAAAACAAAGTAGGTATTTTTTAATAAGAAAGTTTTTGTTTTATTAAAAATGGCATACCTAATGTATTATATTTCTCTTTTTTTTATGTAACAAATTTGTTATTTCCAGAGGCCTCCGTGTGTTTTATATAAAAAATCTAAGTTAAAATTAATATTTCGTTTTAGATGTATTATAATTCCTTGTTTCCTAAAAGTAACATATTTTACAACATACAGTTTGTTTTTTTAGTTTAGCTAATACATTGAAAATGCCTGGTTGTGCTTCAGTAAACTGTAGAAATTCTGGAAAGAAAAGGATTTTTAAACTTTAACGTAACCCTACTTTTACAACTGACGCTGACAAAGATTGTCAGTGTAAAGGCGGGAAATTTAAATTTCGTATTTTTTTCTGCGGCATATTACTCTTTGTAGCCTGAAATTAACCTTTTAGCTGATACAATTTTCTCCAATTGTAATTTTATGTCTAGAAATGTACTTTTACAATTTGTAACAACCATTGTATCCTTGTTACAACTTATTTGCAAATATAATCATTTTAACTTTAAAAAAAATCAAATTATTATTAATACTCTCTTATTTTCCCAAAGCTTAACTACGACCATGTTTATTACATATTTATAGAAATTCAGCTCATTAAGTACGACTCTGTAGTTGATATATTCGATGCTCGCAGTAGATACAATTTTGGTTGTGTACGTTAGAAAGTACAAGGTAACTATGTAGAGTAGGAGAGGTCATGTCAATTCGTTTTTCCTTGCTCTTGACGTAAAAAAATTTCGCAGGCCAGGATCAATCGCCCTTTTTTCCTTGAATTTCAGGAGGAGCAAGTAGACTGTCTTGTTTAATTAGGCATTTTTTTGTGGTTTTGTGGCTATAGGTTGCACGCGACATTATCGGATTAGTTTCACAAATAATATTGATCTAGTTCTAATCTTTTGTATAAGGAAGGAAATGCAGTCGGTTTAGGAACACCCAACTTTCTTTTAATGATGTAACTTTGTTTAAATGTTTTAATAATTTTTACTGAAAAAACCCGAACAAATATTGGGTTCTAAGTTATTATTTGCCTTTTGCATTCAAATAAACTAAATATAGATTTCTCACAGCTTAAAACTTTTACTAATTTTTACGAACATATATTGAATTTTTATTTTATATTAGCCTTTTGGCATATATATTGTAATTTTACAATATTGCCATTCTGTTATAGAGTTACATAATTAACCTCCATGTAACTGGTTTTGGTTTTTATAGGTTTGTGTTTAGAAATTTTGTATTTCCACGCATGTCATTCTGCTTTAAAAGTGCTTACATTTTTTTTGTTATTTTCATTATAGTAATTTCTGTTTTGAAATACTTACATAATTAACCTTAATTCAACTGGGTATATTTATTACGTTAACGCTTACAAACTTTATTGATTCCACTAATGTCATTCTCCTTAACTTTTCGTTTTATGATTAAATAGCTAGTCCTTTATATCTATTTGTAGTAAATCATGCATTATTCACAAAGAGACCTGTTTCTAAATTAAACAGTAAACAGACGCTAAGTTTCGGTCTCAGTCAAAGTTTATAATAAAATGAAACTGGTTACACGTGTTTCACCCGGTCGGGCATCATCAGACCTATCAGAAAAAATATATCCTAATTACTAACTAAAAGCCTTTAAATTAAATAAATAAAGAGTACCTTTAAAATTAAACACACACGTCACACATACAACGTTAAAACAGTAAACAAACAATCACATTACATAGTTCGACGGATACTGAAAGAGGTTGAAACGAAATGTTGTCAAATGTATGTATAAAAACTCCTTATGCTTAAATTATAAATAAATAAGGTAGTAATACAATAATGAAAAATTAAAAAAAGAGGTATACCAGTGGTGAGATTTGAACCCGTATCTTCTAGGTCACCTAGAAGATACAGGATATATATTTTCTGATAGGTCTGATGATGCCCGACGGGGCGAAACACGTGTAACCAGTTTTATTTTATTATAAACTTTGAATGAGACCGAGACTTAGCGTCTGTTTACTGTTTAACTTTATATCTATGGCAATTTTTGTTTAAAATTTGATTAAAGTGCATAAATCAAAATTGTAAATTTATATGTATACTAGCGGGTACCCGCGACTTCGTTCGCGTATATGTCTATAATAAAATGGATGTAAAGAGGTACTTAAATCGCCTTATTTGAGTACCTCTTTATAAACCACGTTTGTTGTTGCATTCTCTGGTTGTAAAATAGCCAAGCTACTACGCGAACTTAATCTACAGCATGCGACATAGGGTTGACCATGGGAAAAACAATCGTAGCTTTAAAGGAAACTGTACACGTTTAAACTGAAAAGGATAGTATGATGGAATTAAAGGGATACGTGGTATAAAAACTGTTTCTCCCAGACCAGGGCCAGAAATAATAGTAGACTCTATTACATTGGTGTGTAATTAATCTGTAGCCGAGTTCCATTGCACATACATCAATTGAGTAGTATGTTAATTGTGGAGCAGTAATTATTTTCAATAAAGCTAGATTTATTTCATGTGCTGTGCTATTTTTTGGAGTTAATATAGCTTGTTCTTTAAACCAAGAAGCGGTTTTATTTGGACAACTTTCGAGTCCACTATAAACATTTAAGGGGTAGTTTCACACCCTTGAAAACTGAGTTTCGAAGAATCCCTTCTTATCGAACCTCTGCAATCTAAAATCAGCTGTTTGCACAAGCTCAGCTTTCTACAGCAAACGGTTTGAGAAAGGTCGCAAAAATTAATCAATGACTCGATTGTTTCAAAAACCCTTGCATACATTTATAAAAAATCTTAAAATATGTGATAAAATGAAGTAAGAAGCACGTGTTCAAGTGTTTTTTCCGAATAACTAATTGTTTTTTAAATAAAAAATATAATATTAAAGGGGTGGTTTCAGCCCCTTGGACACCCTGTCTCGGTTTTTAAAAAAAATTAAAATATGTAATAAAATAAAATATAAAACATATCATGTTCAAGCATTTTCCGAATAACTATCGGTTTTTTAAATAAAATATATTATCATACTTAAGTGATGGTTTTATCCCTTTGGACACATTGTATGAATTTTTTAAAAATCATAAAATAGTGTAGGCCATTTTGGTGATGCATGTATTGGGATCTCAGAAATCCAAAGCCTACTAGAATAAAATCGATTTTTGAATATTTTGATGGTTTTTCTTTAGGAAATGTAAACTTGTTATACATCAATGAATAGGATTGTTCTTGCTTATTTTAAAGGGACAAAAATCCGAATATAACCGAAAGGTCGTAATTAAAATCTAATGCAGTAACCCTTTTCTACACAAAAAATGGCTATAAAAAAGTGTCCATATATTTTGAAATAAAATACAAATAAAGTATTTACAGGGCTTTACAGAAAACGCCACTTTTTAGTTTTTTCAAAATATCTCGAATACCAAAAAAGTTAAAAGCACGCCGCTGACGTTTTTAAATTATCAACTCTGTAAAACTTTGTTTGTTTAATCATTTTTGTAACTCTTATAGTTTCCTTGATTCCAATACATGCATCACCAAAATGGCCCACACTGATACTGAAATTTAAGATTGAATACTTCCATATTTTAATTGGGTAAATTTAAAATTGTTATAGCTGGAACCTTCTTTTGTGATTCATTTTGTCATTTTTCAAATTTCCAGATAATAAATCTGAGTGTTTTTAAAATTAGCTTGTGTCTTTTGTGTTTATCTTTTGTCTTTTTGTTTTTTTTTGAGGTAATGTTTGTTTTTTTTTTGAGGTAATGTTAAATTTGGATTATAATTAAAGCTAACTTATCTTTGGATCAACTTAATAACAAAATAGCGTATCGATCTATTATCTTTTCTTTCCTTCTTTATGGTTAACTACTAAAGTTTGTGGTGCCCATAAAGGTCTGAAAATCAATACGAACCTACAAAATCGCCTCCGACTAGTCTAACTGAGTAGCCGTAATAAATTAATAACTCCGGCCGACAAAAAAAAATGTTGTTGTAACACAAATCAGAATAGCATAATCTAATAGAATGGACCTATCCAAACACGAAAATGACAAATAGAAAGTTGTAGCATGTAGGGTTTTCTTATTAGAGTTGTAGAACCATATGGAATGTTACGATACTTAATATCTATAGAAAAAATTATTTCAGAAAATTCTTAACCCTGTTTGTTGACTATGTTTACAGTTTTCGTCTATTAAAAATACCATACATCTAAGAGAAAAGCAAACGAGAAAAATATTAACTTAAAACACTAATTAAACTTTATTTTTTCCGTTTATGAGGTGTCTTCCATCTTCAAAAACCAACAGTAGTCACCCATCATGGCTGGATCCCATCGTCCTTGGTACCGAATTTATATTGATTGATTGTTCTGATATCTTGGTGAAACCTTTCACCCTGCTCGTCACTAACAGCTTCCAAATTTTTAGGAAAAAATGACAGATGGGAATGCAGGAAGTGAATTTTTAATGACACTCTGACACCAAGCGCTTTATAGGCATCTAAGAGTTCATTAACTAATTGTTCATAATGTTCATCCATATTGTTGCCTTAAAATCCTCTTACTACATTAACAAATGAATTCCATGCTCTGAGTTCCTGCCTGGTAAGCTTTTCCGTAAAATTGACATCGTCCAGCAATTTTCTGATTTGTGGCCCAATAAAAATGCCTTCTTTTAATTTGGCATCACTTGTTGCCTTAAAATCCTCTTACTACATTAACAAATGAATTCCATACTCTGAGTTCCTGCCTGGTAAGCTTTTCCGTAAAATTGACATCGTCCAGCAATTTTCTGATTTGTGGCCCAATAAAAATGCCTTCTTTTAATCTGGCATCACTTAACTGGGGAAAGACTTGTCTTAGGTATTTAAATCCATCAGCATCTTTATTCAAAGCCTTCACAAAGTTTTTCATCAGCCCAAGTTTAATGTGAAGAGGAGGCAAAAGGACATTTTTGGGATCGACAAGAGGTATAAATTTAACATTTTCAAATCCCGGTTGAAATTCGCTTCTTTCTGGCCAAATTTTTGTTACATAATGCTGATTTATTGCACGACTGTCCCATAAACAAAGAAAACAGCAATATTTTGTAAATCCCCCCTGAAGTCCCACTAAAATCGTTATAACTTTTAAGTCCCCATATATCTGCCATTTACACCTATTGTAGTTTATTTTATCCAAAATCGTGCGCATATTTTCTTAATTTTCTTTCATTGCAACTGAATGGGCAATTGGTATAGAGGGTTTTAAATTTCCATTATGCAATAACACAGCTTTTAAACTAGATTTAGATGAGTCTATGAATAAGCGCCACTCACGGAGAGAATGTTCACTATCAAGTTCCTGCATTAAACTGTCTATATCAGTACACGCGCACAACGAATTTTCCATTCTGTAGAATTCAGAAAACATAGCATTTCTTTTTCTGAAATTCGTAATTTTTGTTTCTTAGGCCAATAGTTTCCATTCCTTAAGACGGGAACCTAAAAGTTCTGACTGTTGCTTGTATAACCCCAAATCACGTACTAAATCATTTAATTCACTTTGAACAATCAAATGTGGCTCGCCGGAACTGGGACCTCTGGACCCCGGAAGTGGAATCGGTGCACTGTTCTTCTGAGCTGCCTGATGATGCGTTATCTTCATTATCTTCCAAATCAATAGCTTGCCAATTTAAAGGCGCAATCGGCACTGGTAAATTTGCATTATGAGGAACAGGTCGTATGGCAGATTGCAAATTTGGATATTCTATATTGTGCTTTCCCGTTTTGGAATAACCAGTCTTTGTCAGGCAAAAATAACAATCGTCAGAATGACTGGTGGGTTCTAGCCATACCAATGGAACTGCAAAAGGCATACTTTTTCTCTTTCCCTTCATCCACTGCACCAATGATACACCACAACTAACACAGCACACATGAGGAGCCCACCGCTTAGCTTGATCCCCAATTAACACACCAAAATATTTAAATGGCCTGGCTTGTGATTTCACCAGAAATTCTCCACAAATATAACAAAATTTGTCAGGAGCAATTTTGCAACTTCGGCGCGTTTGACTCGACATCCTCGTCTTCATATAAACTTGCTTATCGATATACAGAGAACCACTCAATTCGAAACTCAACAGAAGAGTGATGTTTAACGTTTATTTTATGTCTAATGTTGTAAATAACCCAGTCTAGGTAATTTTTCCGTTGTAAAATGGACCCATTTTAGCCGCCCCACAATAAAATTGTTTACCTGCCAATATAAAAGGTTCTAATTAGGCTATTAAAAAATGGTACGTATTAGGGCTTTCCGAATATTTTTTTTATTATTGGGAGGGTATTTCTGTTGTGAAAATAATGAGCTGGCCTGTGTTAGAAAAATCTTGTCGGCCAGTGTAATTAATTTTCTAATCTAACAACATCTAACTAAAATAAACTGAAGGAAGTAACATCAACTCAATCAGTCAATAAATAAAAATTAATTTTTATTTTTTTAATCTATTACAAAATGCTTATTTACTTTTATAGTTTTTAGAGTTAAAATACGTGAAATTATATGTTTGTAACATGATTAAATTTTTTTTATGTAAAACTACAATTTCAATTACTATTAACAGAACACCGACGCACATAAAACGTTAGGTAAAATTCATAATCCAAGAAATGATGTGCAACCGAGTGTGCAAAGCAAAAATAAAAACATCTAAACATCTTGATTCGTGAACAAAAATAAAGTCATACAAATACTATCAAATTTTTCGTGGAAAGTTTCAAAAGGCGTTCAGTATAGATGAAAGATAAATCGAAACTCTCTGTCGAATCATTAAAAACAAATAATTAAATTTTCTATTTAATATTAACCACCCAAACATTCCCTATCAGAAATATGAAATGACTAGACCGACAGTCGATTATTTACTGGAAATTTCAATTTCTTAGAAGAATAGAAACTGTTTTGCGAACTTTAAATTAAGTTTCCAACTGCGCCGAAATAGATTTACTTTGGGGGAAACGAATTAAACTGGACTGAAAACGATCCTGAAAGATTAACTTTTGCCTCATTTCTCTGAGTATCGCGTCAAACGACGGAGGACGTCTATCGCAGTGGTTGATTCCGAGAATTAGGAGATTTGAGGCTTAATTCGGTTAATTGCTTTTCGCGATGTTTGTCTGAAATTGATTTAGGTTCTTTGGTATCGTATGAAGTATTTGTTCTCTTTGTTTGTTTTACGTCATTGTGTTTGGTTTCAAGGGTGTATCCCCCCTCCCCGAACTAGAAGAAAAATAAAATGTAATAATCTTATGTGAACATAGAGTAAAAAGTATATCCCTGATCAAATTGAATAATGCACATATTAAATACACAGGAAGAACAATTACGCCTATAGCAAATGCATAGTATAGTGACTCAAAATTGTTCCGTCGTGTATTGCTCCATACTAATTTTGTTTATGTTTTTAGGTTGTAAATCTCTCGTTGCCCTTGACAAAAACAGTGGAGTTACAAAAACATTTTAGATTGTAATGTGGAAACTTAATTTGAATCACCCTTTATAAATAAAATTACCAATAATACATTAGAAAAAAATTAAATTAACGCAATTTAATATTAAATATTTAGCACAAAGAATAAAAAAATGTTTAACAAAGGGGGGAGAATTCTAGTTGGTTATCTGACTTTTTAAATATTTAACGACTGGTTTATGAACGTAATATGATTAAAAACAACAAATAACATTATTTCAAAAAAATATCCGACGTGTTATTTTCAAATGCAAATTATCAACATATTTTAATTTGACATTATTCAAAAAAATATCCGACGTGAAATCTAATTAAGCAATTTTTTTAGAAAACAAAATAGCATAACATTTATCAAGATTGACGTGCCGCCTATTCAAAGTACAAAAATCCCAGAAATTAGTTATATTCCACTGCAGTTGAAGAATGTCATTCCCCAATATCGTTCAAAAATATACTAAAAAGAATGGGAACCAAATGTGACCCTTGAGGCACCTCCTATGTTACATATATGCACTCAGATTTTGCATTGTTAAGAGCTACGAATTGGCTTCTACCCTCTAAAAACTGAAGGAGCTGAAGAAGTGCCTCGTGCACACCGAAATTGCCAAGCTTTCTTATCAATGTCGGGTGATGAACTTTGTCAAATGCCTTGAAGAAATCAGTGTACACGGCGCAGGTATCCAAACCCTTCTTCATATTTTCGCAAACACTTTGAGGGAACGGTACCAAGTTTGTTAGAACAGAACGTTTTTTATAGAAACCATGCTGGTTACAGTCCAAGACACACTTAACCTCAAAAAAAAGTTGTTTTAAAATGACTGACTTAAAAACTTTTGAAAAACGATTCAGTAGTGATATGGGGCGGTAATTAGCGATGTTCATTCTGTCCCCAGATTTAAAGATAGGCACAACTTGGGCGATTTTCACTTTTTTGGGGAATACCCCATATGAGATACATTTATTAAATATGACGTGAAGAGGCTGAGATAAACTTGGGCAGGATTTCAAAAAAATTGTGGGTATTCCATCAGGACCTGGCCCTTTGTTTGGATTAAGATTCTTTAGACATTCTTTAATTGTATCTTCCGTTATATGATTTAAGGTGAAAGTATGCTGAGAAGCCTTAGAGTTTACAAGGGAAGGTGTATGAGCGGGCTCAAATACATCTCCAAAATATTTCGAATAAAGTTTACAAATATCCTTATTATTAGTCGCATTCAAGTCATTTAGATACATTTTAGTGTGTAGAGATTTGTTATTTTTTCTGTTATTTACGAAAGACCAGAAGGATTTTGTGTTTTTATTAATATTATCCTCGGTCGTTGTTATGTAATTTTTATAGTCATTTTTTATACTAGCCTTTACTCTTTTTCTTAAATCTGAAAAATAACTGTAATTAATTCCATTTTCTATGAGCAGTATTTTTTAATTTAATAAGAGCTATTGTGGGTCTGGAAAACCAGAGTGGGTGTTTGGATTTTGAGATTTTAACCTTTGGTATATATTTATCTATTAGGTTGTTTAAAATGTTGTAGAAAGTGGTTAAATCATCATTGGGATCTTTAGATTTGAAAATATCAACCCAATTGTATTGGTTGATTTTGTTATTTAAGCTAGAAAAATCTGCATCACAAAACCTGATTTTGGTATAGGAATTACAGTGCAAATTCTTAACACAGTCTAACGTAATTGTAATATCCAAAAACGGATGGTGACCACCCTCAACTACCAGAGGAGTACAACATTTCTCAACATTCATAAACAAAGAGTTTGATATAACAAGGTCCAAAACTTTATTATTGTGATTTAAAACATGGTTGTATTGTTTTAGATTATTTAGGAAAAATATATCACAGAAGTATTGACTACAAATCTGTCTAATCGGCAAATCATTATTGTCACTGTATTTTAACCAGTTTAGATTTGGTAAATTAAGATCACCTATCACAAGAAAATGGTTATTGGATTTTTAGACAATATATCCTCCAGTTTAGATAAGAAAGCTATATAGTTATTCAGAGTGGCATGAGGAGGAATGTAAACAGTACAGATATATAATTTCTTACCTCCCCTCAGCGCGACAGATACACATAAATCCTCAACTATACAGTTCACATTGCACCACTTTGAAATAGGCTCAGCCGAAAAGTTTCTGTGGATCGCGGTCAACACACCACCTCCGTCACTTTTACCACTTATCACATAGTCCCTGTCAAGTCGAAAGACGTTATATTGTGGGGGAAATAATTTTTAAATAAATTTAATAAAAATTTAAATAATATTTTTATATTTTTAATCCAGCAGAATTGGTAATTTGATTTATGGCAAAACTCCCTGGATTTCTTGTGTAATAATTTATAGAAAGGTGACAAATGTTCATTTCCAAAAATTTTTGTGTCCTTAGTGAAACCTAGATCTTTAGCATTCAAACCAGGATTTCTACACTTTCTGACGGCTCCAGAAAATCGTTTCTTGTGCTCGAAAAAGTAACAATAATATTTTTCGGATTATTATTTGCGGAATCGGCCGAAAAACGTGCCACACGGTGACCTGTGACGACGTCCTGATCGGCCAGGGATACGCCGATTGTCTCTCCAATTTTTTTGATCAAAGAAAATACATTTTCGGTACTTTTTTTGGGTATTTGCATATTTTTTTATATGCTCTGATTAGTATCACCCCTAAGATGCGTACACTCCCTCTTAACAGTCGATAACTCTTGCTGTACTTCATCAACAGTTTTTACCATTTTGTTGAAAGACTCCATCCGTTTATTGAAGTCGTCAATTTTGTCTCCGTAAAATTTGATGGAGGCTGCCAAATCAGATTGTTTATTTTTCATTTCAGACATGTCAGTCATTATGGCACTAACCTTAGTGACCAGCTCCTGTAAGTTTAGTGAAATCATCTCTCGGAATATTATCCTTACAATGGATGTAGCGCCAGGCAATACTTGAGTCACCGGACAGCTCAGCGATCACGGCCGCAGGCTCACGCACTTCAGGTGGAACTCCTTTCCGCACGAACCCTGACACTGAATGCCCGGGCTGGTACGGCTGATAACAGATGTGCAGGTCACGCAGGCACCCGGCATGACGCCGGGTAAAAAAAAAGTTGTTTACGATAAACCTGATATTTATATTTGATCTTAACACAAAGCACTTTCGAAATTTCTAAATTTGTCGGTTAATGAGTGGCTAAAATTAAAGTCTATTTGTACTAAAGATAAGAGCATTTTACAACGAATACTGCTATGTAAGTTTCACCAATTAAATCTCGCTATAAGACACCGAAAAGACGGGCTAAGAACAGAGCACCAAACACACGTCTAACAAACTCGTTCAACGAAACAAAAATTGAAATAATATGATTTAATAATTCTGCATTGCATTATTCACCAACAAAACTTGTGCTGTAAGCCCCTTCGACTCAAGAACGTTATGGATGTGGTAGAAGTACCATCAATTTCATTAGATCCCGCGGTGTTAACCATCTCCAGTTTAAAGCATTTTTTGATGAACTCTTCAAAACACGATGAGGTGACATACTATTGCGAAGTAAGGTGGCTAAGCAAAGGTAAAATGCTAAAAAGATTTTATGACCTTAGAAAAGAAATAGCTGATTTTACGGAAATGAAAGAGAAAACATTGTCGCAAATTTGTGATCCAACATGGCTTTGTGACTTGGCATTCCTGGTAGACATAACAGGACACTTAAACGACCTGAACTTGAAGCTTCGAAAACAAGGGCAATTGGTAAATCAGCTGTACAGTCTTAAAGCTTTTAGAAACAAAATTCGCTTGTGGGAAACACAAATGTTAAAGTAAAAACTGTTCTCATTTTTTAACATTATACAGTCACAAAAACATTGAATACGGTCGCTCTGCTGAAGAACTGAAACTACTGACAGAGCGAATAACTAATCGGTTTTCCGATTTTAAGAATATGGATATCACTTTCAATATTTTTGTAAATTCTTGTAAGTGTAATGAAGAAGATGCTCCGCTTCACCTACAAATGGAGTTGATCGAGCTTCAAGAAGACTTTCCGAAGAAAAGTATCCACAGCTGAGAGTTTTTGCACGAAAATAATTTGTACATTTGGTAGCACGTTTAAATGTGAGCAGCTTTTTTCAATCATGAAAATTAATAAAAATAAGCATCGTACTCGGCTTACAGATGTTAATTTAGAAAACACTTTGCACCTAGGTAGTAGGGATATTGACCTGAGTATTGATCATCTTCAGCTTCAAACTCAAGTCTCTCATTAATTTTCATTTGATTTTCTGTTTTTGTTAATTTGTTTTTTATATGTTTGATTAGCTAAGCAAAGATTGCCTATACCTGGCTTAAATAATGCTATTTGCAAAATATGATACATTATTATTAGATAAACAATTTAACACATATGACAATTAAACATAGATAGTGTTCATTTTAAAATTCCAATTTATCGGAAAGCAAGGTCAAAAAATTTCTAAAATAGATACAACAATGACAGAGGACATATTTTACAAAATGTCTTGGGTACATTCTTTGACATTACTTCTACATTAAAAGTATCAAACGGTAAGGCGGGTCATACAATTTGATGATAAAATGTTTGGCTGTTAAAAATTTTTCAAACCAGGTGTCACTTGAACCTCTTTCCCGTTTCAGAGGTGAGAGTTTGAGGAGAATGTCGATCTAAAGCTAAAATATATATATATATATATGTTTACTATATCAAATATATATATATATATATATATATATATATATATATATATATATATATATATATATATATATATATATATATATATATATATGTATATATATATGATATATATATATCCGCGTTTTTATTGAATATTATATATATATAATTTCAATTGATTCTCTAATTTTTCGTTTATAATAACCCAAAACTGGTGCAAGAAGCTGGTATTTTTCACATTAATCATGTGTCTTGTGTGCTGGTGTTTAAGCGACAACGGATTGAACAATTTTCAACAACAATAGAGACTGAGTCTCGTACGAAAGAAAGAAAGCTTCGAAAATGCCAAATGAGATTTTGGCGAAACGTGAGCAAAAATGTTCTTTTCAGAACGACAGTAGTGAATGGATGCATATTATATATATATATATATATACACCCGGAATATAAACATATTTCTTTCTATTCATTTAATCCAAGGAGTAATGTAACTAGACTAGTGCCATCTGTCGTGAAATTAGTAGTACTTAGCTTCTTACTGTTTTTCTTACACTTCATATTCCAAACGGCCCTGGACTGTGAAATGTTCCTGCCAGAAGCTCCTAGTAGCGGTGCGTAATACACGAGTCAGTTCCAGATCTTGTCATTTGTAGTATAAAATGCTCGACTAGGCAGTGAGTTCACCGGTGTGTTTTCTTTCAGGTACAATGAGTAATACAGTATTAGGTTTTTTGATAAGTGTACAGTCGGACAACTTTACAATTTAGTGAGAAGTTTGGTGTATTATAAATGAATTACAATTCTAGTTCACGTTTTTCTTTGGCAGCTAGTGACAACAGTGTTAGTTATTAATAATCATCATATTGTGTTTTGATAAATAATGCAATTGAACATTGCAAATCTACTGTAGTCGGATTTATTGTCAGCATTAAATAAATATCAGGAATTTTTTTTAGACAGAATTAGAGCCAACTTTATTTTAAAATGCTGTTAAACTGACAAGCTTGCAGCTTTAGATTCTATATAAATATCATATTCATAACAAACTTTAATGCAGGGTTCGAATCCCGTTAAGGCATGAATGTGCAGACGCATCATTGTGTATATACAATTTGTCGGATGTACAGGCCTGTGTTAGGCCAAAAAAAAATTTAATTTTGATGAAGATTTAAGCTAATTATGAAACCTCCTTATTAAGCATCTTTTTGATAATCTACCTTAACTATATTTTTAATCAATAATATCATGCCTAAATAAATGAATTTTGTGTTTTCTTGCTTGTTCAGATATTGACGGAAACTGAAACGAATGATGGCTACATGAAAATGATATGGGCTAGTCACCTATCTCTCAGTGGCAAGGAAGAAGGGGTTGTTAGAAAATACCTGGCTTCCGCCAAGAAATTATGATTTTTAAACTAATATGAGCCCTTATCTAAGAAAATTCAATCATGCTTGGTTAGACCAATATGTACTGTGAATATATTCCAAGCGGCCGAAAGTACCTCTTTTTAAGCACTGTGTATTGTTTCGTTTTGTCGTTGGCACTGTTAATGAAGTCTTAAGATCATTTTTGACCAAGCCATTCACACAATTCAAAAATAAGTACCAAGACTACCGAAAACGTGTAACCACCAACTTCCATAAAACTGCAACAGCTTGTGCAAAGGCTTTTCTTCAAAGCCTTCACCAATTGTAGAAAATAAGTAAATAATGTCATCGATTACTTCATGCATAATACTTTACGGCACACAAAATATGCCTCTCAGCTGAAAAGAAGATAATTATTACATATCGGCCAAATACAAAACGTATTAATAGATTTGTGTAGCAAAGTTATTAGGGAGAATGTCATAAGCTAGTTAAAAAATACTATGGCTTACTCAGTCTCAGCTGACGAAACGTTAGTTATAGCCTTCTATCAGACAGAATATTGCTTTGGATTCGGTTTCGATGGCTGCTTCAGAATGACAGGCAAAGACGGTGGTGGTATTTTCCCCGCTCAAGCCACACACTCACAAACTTGTGGTGAACAACGTAAACAAAATACCAGAATTTAAAAATACCACTGGCACTATAAAAGATCATTTTATAGTTTTCAGGGAATTAACTACCCGTAGAATTATGCCCAAGGTCTATCACGAATGTGTGGAATTTTCTCAAAAATTCTCAGAGCTTCTGATAGCGCTTATTCACTGAGGTAAATTATGCCACAAGAAAATCTTCATTCATATAAATTCAGCTGCTACGAAATAATTGTTCATCGTTGCCGTAATTACTCTAGCATAATATACAATAGTTTTGGAGTCAGTAATTGTAAATAAAGATCGCTGTGGGCAAACACGTTTACAGGAACCCTTGATGTACAGGGGCACTTTTGCTGGGCGCCTCCCTTATTTTTAAAGACAGAGGGTTGCGGTTGTCGCAACAGTATGCTACTTTTTTGTGAAATTAAAGATGGCACCAACAGAATTTTCATAGCCCTTTTGGTTATTCAAATACAGCGCGTTTTTGAAAATGTTGCCTTTTCAGGAAGCCTTTTTATCCCAGGTTTCTGATAACTTATCGAAAAGACGAAAACTTACTTACACTACTTTTCCATAGCATTCAGTTCCGTTTTCAGAATAAGTATACGGGGTCAGGTAAAAAAGTTACCGGTGTGTTGGGTTTCTTTATTTTTTTTAAATGGGACACCCTGTATAGTATGCTTTATATTTATTAGGAATAATGTGAATCGTCGAATTGCGGGTGATCTGTCCTATTTTACAGATACTAGCACGGATTCTGTTTTAACGAAATATTATCCATTATGCTTTCCTTGGTCATTTCTGACAGGGATACACGAACATCGACCCACATGCATCCCTTCATCGCCAACTGAACGATACCAAGTACTTAGTACTTGGTATACTTACTAGTACCTAGTAAAATCGGTACATTTCCTTTACTTACTCCGGAACTCTCCTCGTTATCGATCTTTCCTTTTATTAGGAATAGTACATGAAAAGTGACCCAATTTAGTTTCGCACACATTTCGTACCATATATACATTCTTATTGGGTGCTTTTTTTTCCCCATATTGAATTCGGACCAATATTTTACCAGCTTCTTTCTACCTATACCTCACTTTGAACTGAATTTGAATAAGTAGTTTTTACACAATTTTTTTAAGACTGCCATCTTGTTTCGCTATCTTGAATGCGTACTAAAATTTTACTAGTTTATCTTTATGTCACATTAATGCTTGCACAAAATTGTTTTTTGAGGCTGATTTTTTTAAATATTTTGTTAAGCCACCATCACGGATTCATATCAAAATGTAACCAATTCCTTCATATATAACACTTGATTTTGTGCAAAATTTGAGGTAAACTGGATAATCAGTTTGTTGAAAATATGTTATTTTGGACGCTAAAACGTGAAGATATGCAAAATCTGAGAGAGTGATTTTTTTCACGATAACAAACATTTTATTTGGCCGCCATTTTGAATTCGTATCACAATTTTACCAGTTCACCGCAAATAATTCTTGCACAACGTCTGAAACCAGTAGTAGTAGTTTTTTCAGGCCGATTTTTTGACATATTTTATTAAACCACCATTTTCTTTTGCCATCTTGGGTTCCTACCAACATTTTACCAGTTGATTCTTAGGTAATTCTTGCTTTCTGTGCAAAACTTCAGGTAAATTAAATAAGTAGTTTTTTAATAATACTTTTTAACATTTTACCAGGCCGTCATTTTAAATTTTTTCCAAAATATTACCATTTCATCCCCATATGACCCTTCATTTTTGACCAACATTTGTTCATGCCAAAAATACATCAATCATGATGTATTTTTGGCACCTAGGAGCACTAAAACGAGAAGATCTTAAAAACCTGAGTGATTTTTTCACGATTACAATACTTCCCTTTTACGAGGGAAGTAAAAAACGAATCGTTCAAAAATAGCAGTTTTTACTATTTAAAATTCATGTTTTAACAATTAACCCGCAATCTAGGAATGCTAAAGAATCGTGTTTATAAAATTAAATCAGACAGGTCTATTTATATTTTGGAGGAGCGAAACTGTCATCACCGACTGCAAACAGGAACTGAAGTGTTCCCAAATGGCCTTGTTTGTTTAGCTGCCTCATCTATAAATAGTAGCACAAGGCATTTTTTCAGTTTCGCAAATGCTTTAAAATTCTTCTCAGTATCACTGCCACATTTTTGGGTCACACTTTCTGAGGATTTGTTTAATTTACTATAATACTTTGATAAATATATGAAATATTATATATTCATTTTTTGTAACATAATTCGACATGAAATAAGAACTTAGAAAATTTTGTAAGCTCTACTTTTCGATCTCTATCCATTTTTGCCGCCCATAAAAGAATTGAAGAGAAGTTTGCAATTTTCTGGACCCATGTCGGGTTAAAAACTCCCTCTTGTCAAAACACACCCTAAAAAAGTGACAGTTTTCTTTAAAAACAAACAATTGTGCATTTTTATTCAAACCTGTTTTACTCAAAAAATAAATCTGTGTTTTGTAGCAAAAATATGAACCTGTCCAATCATTTTTGTCCTGTGAGATACCGATACGCTACGATTCAAAAATCAGCCTTTAATTTGATTACATACATACATACATACATACATACATGCATACATACATACATACATGCATGCATGCATACATACATACATACATACATACATACACACATACATACATACATACATACATACATACATACATACATACAGGCTTTCGTAGGAGGCGGTCAACTATCGATGCCCTTAAGATGGTGGTCACCCTAGCAGATTCTGTCAAAAGTGTTCCTCTGCGAAGGAAAGGTTTCTGTGCTTTGATCACTTTAGACGTTCAAAATGCTTTTAATTCGGCAAGGTGGGAGAAAATTATGAAGTCTCTAAAAAGGCGGAATACACCAACGTACCTTCTAAGGGTAATAGACAGCTACTTAAACAGTAGAACACTAACGTACGATACAGAAATCGGTCAGGAAAAATATAGAGTGACAGCGGGAGTTCCACAAGGATCCATCTTGAGCCCCTTTCTGTGGAATCTAATGTACGATGACCTGTTAAACCTAAACTTGCCACCAGGAAGCAACATAGTAGGATTCGCGGATGACGTGGCACTTGTAGTTACGGCAGACACAACAGAGGTACTTCAAGTGACAGTAAATGACGCAATGCGCCGAACGAACGACTGGCTCCGTGCAAGCGGACTACAACTGGCGGTAGGTAAGACGGAGGCCGTACTCATAACGGATAGAATAAGTTTCGTATCACCGATCTTGTCTCTGGAGAGAGAGAGAATACCGTGGAAGGAATCCGTAAAATACCTGGGAGTGCAACTGGACAAAGGGTTGAGGTACTCCGAGCACATAAGAATGGTAACAGAGAAAGCAGCAAAGACTGCATCAGCGCTGTCACGTCTAATGCCAAATGTGGGAGGACCCAGGGAATGGAAAAGGAGACATTTGGGTAGCGTAATCCACTCTAAAATCTTATATGGATCTGAGATATGGGCTGCAGCCGTAAATACGGTGGAGATAAGAAAGAAACTTCTAAGTCTGCAAAGGCGAAGCGCTTTAAGGGTTATATCGACATATCGCACAATATCGGAAGCAGCAACACTAGTGCTAGCTAGCGTACCACCGATCGATCTACTCGTTCGAGAGAGACAGGAAATTTACCTGGAGGGTAAGGACATTATGGACGCACAAAGAAGACAGGACGTCAAGAAAAGGGCACGAGAGAGACTCTTTAGAAGATGGCAGGACAGGTGGGACACCGAGTTGTCAGGTCGTTGGACCCACACATTGATCCCCGATATTGCGAAATGGTGTAATCGAAACTACGGACAGACGGACTACTTTTTGACACAGGCATTCTCTGGACATGGATGTTTCAACCAATATCTTAAACGGTTTAAAAAAAGAGAAGAAGATACATGCCTCTATTGCGGACATGCCCCGGACAATGCACAGCACACCATTTTCTAGTGCCTGGCGGGAGAAGCATGAAGAGCCTACATTAGCAGAGCTATAGGTGTACAAATTACACCTGAAAATATTATCGATTGCATGCTGGAAACCGAGGAACAATGGTCGATAGTGACACAATATATAATCGAGACAATGAAACATAAAAGAACTATGGAACAAAGAGAGACAGAGAACCAAAGAGAACAACAGCTCCTGAACCCCTCATCTCGTAAGAGGACGGGGGACGTAAGGAAGGCTATGTAAGAGCCCATCCCGAAGTAATGCGAAAGCGGTCCCGGGATGGACTCTCGGAGATTCCCAAAAAAAAAAAAAAAAAAAGAAACATATACATACATACATACATACATACATACATACATACATACATACACACTTAAAGAACAAAATTTACTTCCTACTAGAGGATAAACTAGATATAAATCCATGTTTCTTAAGCCCTTAATAATGCTACAGCATAGCCTAGAATACATACATATTGGAGTGGTGATAATGACGGTCAAATTTTGATTTTTACTGCTCTCGTAAAAACTGTACAAATAGTGAAAAAAATCACCCTTACAGGTTTTCACAGATCTTTACTTATTAGGGTCCCTGGATGCCAAAAAAAAAAAAAGGTTTTCTCAATTTCATGGGTGTACCGGTATGGTGGCTGTCTGTGCGCGGCATAGCTAAAGTATTTTTAGTAAGTATTTACCGGATTGATTTAAAATTTTGGTGAAAAATTAAGGGAGCCATGGTATGGAGACGCTCTGATAATATTTTGGTAAAAATCCAATATGGCGGAACAAAACGCCAGTCCAGTGAAAGGTTAAAAAAATATTACTAAAGAGTTACTTACCCAACTTACCTTAAATTTTGCTCAAAAATCAAGTAGAATACCTACTACGTAGGCATGAACTGGTAAAATTTTGTTATTAATCCAAGACGATTAAACAAAATAGCGAAAATATTTTAATATAAATAAGATATAAAAAAGTCTGAAAAACAAGGGACGCAGGTATAAGGGGTTGGGTTTATAGTTTATATGATCTCGGTCTAAATAATGTCTTGCCCTTGTGTGCCTTGTAATACCGATCTGGCAACTGGGGGGTAATTAAGAAGGCTTCACATCCTTCTTACAGAATCGCCGCTTTGCTCTGCTGAGATGTTAACCATTAGACACCCTGGTATGCGTATCTGATAACCTGTCCTATTTCCTAAAATCGACCTAACGTGTACAAGGTTTTCCATTTTGGGTACTTTTGCGGGGTATCTCCGTTATTTTTATAGATAGTAAGTTAAGGTTTTCTCGACATATGCTACTTTTTCGTAAAACTAAAGATGCCGTTAACAAAATTTTTATAGCCTTTTAGTTTTTAAGATACAGGGCTAAATTGAAATTGTTGCATTTTCAAGCACCCCTCGTATCTCAACTATCAGATAACTTATCGAAAATGTGAAAACTGTTTCTTATTTAACTTTTCCTATAGAACTCAATTCCGCCTTCGGAATTAGTATACAGGGTCAGGTAAATATTAAAAAAAAATAAAATAGAACACCCAGTATATTTATAGACTATAAAATTTGTCTTGTTTTGAAAAGGTAAAAAAGACAATTTTTATAGTATATAAATATACAGGTTGTTCTATTTAAAAGAATAAAGTAGGGTCCGATAACTTTTTGACCAGACCCTGTATACTTTTTACTGTTTTTTGTTGTGTTGTGTGTACTGTCTTATGATTATCTAGGACTTTCTTTTATGTAAGAAATTTATAAAGTACCCTAAAATTCGTCGAACATTTAAAATGTTATTCTCTAGTTTCCTTTCTAAAAGCATCGCTTATAATTTTTTTAAATATATTATTAATTTGAAATTTATAAATATTGAATACAAATTCGCAATTTCACTCTTAAATGGTATCTACAGATCTGATTTTCAGTCAAATCAGACCAAACGTAATAATATTTGTTCGATATATGAGCGTCACCATCTTGAATTTGAGGTAAAATGTGAAAGTGGTGGAAAATCCATTTTAAAATTTGAACCAGAAAAAACAAACAAGCGAACAGAAAAGTGAATCTAATAAAAGTATTGTAAAATTTACAAAAGACAATTGCTGTATAGTTTTAATTAGCAATTCAGAAAATAGGCATAATTCAATTTTGGGGAAAACTAGTGACATATCATTACATATTATCGGTAAAAATGTTTCAGTATTTGATTAAAAAGAAGCCACAGGTAAAAACAGAATAAAACTATAACAAAAAAACTAAAAATAATAGGAAACGTCAGAGGAGCTGATGCAACTAGTAATTTAGAAGAGGAACGTGATAAATGATAGGGACAGCTTTAGCCCGAGTTATATTTCCGATAAATCAGATCATAAGGAAATCTCTGTAGAGAAATAGTATGCTACCGATTACGACAGCAACTGGTAAATCAGAAGGGCTCGGTTTTAAACGTAAATTGTAAAATATAGTGTTTAAGATATTTTTTAAGTGACCGAAAAAGGACGATATACAAAAAAATATTTTCTATGAGCTAATTACCCGTTTTATCTGCGCGGCAATAGATATCCAATTTTTTGTTTCCGAGAAATTAAGAATCAGTAACGTGCATGGGAAAACATGAATACATTTAAAAGTCGTTGGCAGTCACAGGCAGTTGACTGCCGACGTGTAAAAATTTTTTAGCTTGTGAGACATCCCTCCTAACAATGTTTCTGCGCATGGAAAAGCAGGCACCCCAAACCAGGTTAATATACATGATATACAACTCTCTACCATTCTGAAACGTACTTAGTATGTTCGGGTATATCAACTTTTATTGTTGCTTTAAAGATTCGACTTCAAAATAATGAATGAAGGTTATACTCCTAACAATAAATAATTTACAGCGTTCACCGTTCAAGGTGTTGCGTGTTTCTACGTTTACGAAATACGTTTTCTGCGATGTCAACTTAATTTTCTTACTTATGCATGGTTGTGTCTGCAATAAGATAACAATAATTAGAAGCAAAACGGTATAAATAAACAAAACAATAATTAAGCATTTTGTAAAATTTCAAGTAAAAACGACAACAAATTATATCACGAAGCTTCTAAATTATTTTGCAAAGAACTTGCTCTCTTTAGTGTAGCAGACAGAAAATTGTCATTGTTGGTTGACCTGATAATAGATTATAACATTTTCAAATTTATGTATAATTATTTAGTTTATAGTAACACTAAGGCAATTACAAAATTTGGCTGGTTATATAGTTACTGATTTTCACTCAGTATTTCGTCACCATCCTGTCGAATAACTCTACGAGTTGGATTTTTCCAAATTTACATATCATACACTTCATAAAAGAAAGTTAATAGAATCTATACTAATTGGGTGTTACTAATGAAAGTGACATATTTTGAATATATAATCAGTTTTAGTTACTAAGATACAGTCCTTTTTTATTAATGAAAATAACAATTTTTTCATTTACAATAAAATATTCTGTTTTTTGGTTTCTTCTTTCAGTCCATTTCACTCACATGAATTATGATAAACATATTTACTCTCTTTCTTGTAACATATCAATTTAACACTTTGAGAACACTTGAACTATTAGAAAGTTTATATAACTTTTTGTTTTCATTTGTCCAAGCTGCTTTTCTTTATGGTTGCTTGGTATGGAATATTAAACAGACATTTTGGCTGATGGTTTTTCATTATTTTAAGCCAATTAGTAATCTGAAACAAAATTGAACATTATAACTTTTTAGTTAAATATAACCTTTAAAATATCAAGACTTTTATGTAAATTACATTTTACATACCTCAATATGTTTTATTCATAATTCATTGGATTACATTTTGTAAAGTATTCTCAACTTCTCTAAATTAAGACAAAAGAAATTTATTTTTGTTTTGTTTACAAATATTCGGAATTTTTGTTTCATTGGTTTCTTATTTTTCGGCATCCAGCCAGCTTTGACAGTGTCTGATTTTTCATTTAAGTTATAATTTTGGTTCTGCTCAGGAGCAATTCGCCAGCTCTATTCGGGGGACACCGAATATTATCGGGTTGTTACTCCCTTATACTAGTGGCGCCAGCAGTGGACTCCACTGTAATTATTATATTATTTTATGGCATTAGGTTGCCATAAGTCTGAAGTGAGGAAAAATGAGAGAGGGGAATGTCAAACTTCTTTGAATTTTCTGGAGCTGATTTTCTCGCTCCTTTCTATTGGCTCTCCTTAGAGGTGCAACATGTGTCCGGCTTTATACAAGTGCCTTAATGAACCAATTTATTACTGTACTGAAAGTATGTCATAAGTAATTTATTTTAAAGTGCAGTGCTGTTGAAAGCCTAAGGCCTATTTATGGACATCATCTGGCCCTAAATTTTGGTCCCGTTTTGTTTGGTTCCACATTTGATCAACCACGTGGTAAGCCGATTTTCAAATTAGTTTCCTGCTGTGAGCTAATTCGCAATTATCTTTTATAAACAGAATGGGGTCCTGAATTTTGTGTTTTGGCTGTCGGTCCTCGAGAAGCCTTTCTAGATGTCTAGAAATTCCCTTTATTGGTGACCGTTGGCGTCAAAGGAGCCCTCTAGATGACTAGAGGTAAGGCAACGTCTTTGAATAGTTGTGTTGTAAATAACTTGTTTTTGCACATTACATGTCGATTTTATTTTAAGACAAACAATAGTTTGTAGGGTTTCAGGTTAAGAATTCAAGATATGGTTTTGGGATATAGTTACAAGTTTATGGTGTAATTTTTGGGGTACATAAACCAAGAGTTCTACAATGGTTTTGGAGTTCCTTCCTGTAAGAGTACGAGGAATTAATTCTTAATTTTTATATTTATAAATTTTATATAAGGTAGCAGAAAGAAAGTAAGTAACCTATTTTTTTGTAAAACAGCCTTGGCGAAATACTTTATACTTTTATAACTTTTTCCTTGCGGCAGTGTGGTAAAAGAAAATTCATGAATTTTTGATTCCCTGTGCGCTATTTAATTTAATTTTCATATTTACATATTTGTGTCATGACATTTCGCCAGATGTTCACAGGTTGATGATATAATGGTAATAACGCATTTTCACATATTTGATATATTTTATATATATATATATTTTACATTTTCTTGATTTATTTTTTTTTTATATCTTAATGTCAATTGAATTTTTGAATGTAAGCTAAATTTCACATGTCAAAAATTATTTTATAAAACAAGTCATAAAAAAAACAAAAGATCAAGGTATCATTAAAATTTGACAGTCTGCACTTTATATAGTGTTTTATTGAAAAGCCCTCCAAATCTTTATTTTGTCTGCATTTAAATATCGATATAGATTTCTTCTTAATTGAGTCACAGTCAATTAGGTGGCGCCCATTTTAATTTCGTAAGGTGTACCCGAGAACCTGCAACCTACAGCTCTCCGAAAAGATGACTGCCTGCCGTTCGTATGTATTGGTAAGTTCATAGGGACTTTACGTCATAAGATACTGTTCTTGCAGATTCCGTGACCTGAGTAAGGTTTTTGATTGATTGTGATTGTATTTGACATACGATTTTTTTTGAGTTTTGAAGTTTATTACTATTATTCATGTTTATACAAGTCCGTGCACGTCGGTACTGATACAAAGCTATATCGAGTAACAACATGACCAAAATAAATTTTATGTTAACATATACATATATATATATATATATGAAAAACTTGAAATTATTTAAAGTAATATGTTTTGTTACAAAATACATTTTTAATATGGCCTTTCGGTGCCAAAATATCTCTTTCGCTAACTTTAAAACAGGCAACATAAAATTGGTCAAACGAAAACGAAGTAGCCTGTTTCCAGCAATCGATACTTATTTGTCATTATGACAAAGTATACTTTTACAGTGAATTACAGAGTTTTAAATTTATGGGGATAGTATCTAGGAATAATCGGAATGCTGGGATAAAAACTTTCGCACCTTTTGCGCAATCGATTATAATTGATGCCGGACTAATAAATTATTCATAAATCTTCCTAAGCAAAATTTTAGCCTCCGACCAGTGCATCTGGTGTTGGTTTGACCAGACGTGTTCAGCTATGCCCGATTTTGAAGTCTCTCCCTTTCGAGTATGATTTAAAATGCTCCTTGACTCTTATACTAGAGGGCGTTTTGTCCCTCCATCTGTTTATTAGACAACTTTGTTAAAATTTGACATAGAAAAAGACTGGATCGATTCGGTCGATACTTGGTAGAAATCCATAACTTAGATTTATAGTACTACGCAAAAACAAAACAATTTTTACTTAAAACTTTCGCTATATTAAAAAGAAAATACCTTTCATGACATGTTTCGCCAACACTGTGGCTTCTTCAGATGATACAATTAGAATGAAGAAATGGATTTTTTCCTTAGAGGAAGAATAAAAATAGAGTTCATCATTTACATATTTAACCACTGCCAAGATTACCTCACAATATAAGGTCGATCGTACGACGATGCCAAGCCTAGCCAGGAACACCAATGTTTATACCAATTTATATTACGGTGAATATGTTTAAACATGATGCAATAAAATTTTCATACAAATAGTTATGTATTTCCAGTATTGGTTTCTAAGCAGTATAAAGAAATTACTTTTATTGCAAAAATAGTAAAATACAAACTAAAATACCCAAAGTCTCAGATCAGATTTTACTAGTAACAAGAGTTTTAGTTAGCTATGGCAAACCCGATCGACAACTCCACGTATTAGACGATCCCACGTATTAGACCATCCCACTTTCATTGACAAGGGATGCTTATATTAAAAAAATATAATAGTCTACAGTAACGATTGTTACAGCGTCACGTGACCGGCGTGGCTTAAAAACCAATAGCGGGTCGTGGAACTACAATAAATTTTAACATTAAAGAAATTAATTTGCTAAAAAATATTTTATTAGATACCAAGCTTTTCTTAGCGTCACTACTGTATGTGTTTTAATGTATTATTGTGTATTTGTTGATATGGCTGAAATCTAATTATATGTTGCTTTACTTCAAGAAGCAGCGTTTTAAAGGTGCGGTGACATTAGAAGAACATTAATTTTTTAAATATTTAATAAATAAGTTTTATTTACTTTATCTTGGACATTGCGAAACTAGGAGCTTTAGTTGACCTAACTATGGTGCGGCAATGTGAGTTTGTAAAAAAATGTCCGTTTAATTTTGGAATTTTCTTTTAATCACTAAGTAAACAGCAAGATTTCCTTTTCCAGGAGACATATCTAATGAAAGATACCTTATTCACATATTTTGGGTCACATAACGTATTGACCAATCCGGTTCAGTATAATAGAACGTTTATTTCGTCAGGGGTCATGTGAGAATCTTCAGAAGCAAATTATTCAAAAAAGACTCTGTGATGATTTTTTTGCCGATTACAATAGTTTTTCCTATCAGAGAATTAAAATAATTATAGAATATACCTATACTATATTAAAATAGTCGAAGGGCGTTTAGCGCTCAAAAAAAGGTACTGCGATTTCGAAGATTTTGGATGAAATCTGGAGAAATAATAAAGTTTCGGATGATTTCGCGCCTTTTTTTAATTTTCACTTGAGTTGGGCCCTTTTTTATATCAGTGTTGTCATGTAAAGGAATGGTTATTCTTTGGGTATTAAAAGTAAAAATGTGTTCGTAAACATGTTCTAAACTGGTTAGAATTCAAGATATTGAAAATTAAAAAAAAAATCTTTTATTTTTTAAATTGTATCTATTAACATGGAAAAACAATATGCCAATTGGCTATTCTATTCGTATCTAATAGCGCTTTTTTTACATTTCTCGCAAGGGAACATGTTCTCTCAGTTCCGTCGGTTAGTCTGTGTCTCGTTCCGCGACAAAGCTCAAGAACTGCTTGTCCTATTTACTTCAAGTTTTGGATAAAAATTAAAGGTCATATGATAATGACGTGGTAACATTTTGGTATAAATGCAATATGGCTGAACAAAATGGCGGTTGAAATGTTAAAAAAATATTACTAAGAAACTGCTTATCAATTTTTGTCCAAATTTTGCAGAATAATTAGGTTTGACATGACCATCAACTGCTAAGTTTACTACAAATCCGAAATGGCGGCCTAATAAAATAGTGTGTGTCAATGCAGAAAACTACTACATCGATTATGTCCAAATTTTGCTCAAAAATCAAATATTATATAGGGATGAACTGGTAAAAATGTTGAGACAAATTCAACATGGGGGATCAAAACGGTAGCCTAATTAAATGTTTAAAAATGTCTGAAAAAAGTCTTATCGGATTGATTGATTGATTGATGACATCCCCATTTTAAATATTTATTACTAAAAATGTACGAATTGCTCACTTAATATAGATTTTTAATCAAATCTGTATAAATATTAAAATTCGCTCGCATTCTAGGCATTCCTACTCTCATTTTTTAAAATTTACTAAAAATGTATGATATGTATTTTCAAATATCCCCAGATTCCTACTTTCTTTCAGCCAAATCTACACAAATGTTAAAATTCCGCCGCCATGTTGGCATTACAATCTTGAATTTTTAATTCTCAAATACTGACTAAAATTTCATAACTTGTATTCTTAAATACTTCTAGATACAGATATTTCAGCCGAATCTATACAAATGACAAAATTCGTTCGCTATTTTGATTTTTGTTGTGTATTCTTAAATAATCCCCACAAATGTTAAAATCATCCGTACGACCTGTTGACACTGTCATTTTGACATCACTATTTTGAATTTTTAAATGCTGACACTTTTAAATTTTCCTAGGCACTGATTTTCAGTTTTAGCTACACAAGTAACATAATTCGTCGGCCGTATTGGCGCCGCCATTTTGGATTTCTAAACGTTGACTAAAAAAATTCGGATTTTTTATATTCGAAAGTGTATGCATATTAAATTTGAAATAATCGGTAATGGAAGTGCTGAAAAATCCATTACAAGATTTGAACCAGACATACAAACATACAATCAGACGAATAGGAAGCTAATAAAAGCACGTTAAAAGCATTGATTTTAGTTTAAAACTCTAACACCCGTATTCACTAATGAGGTTTAACTTTAGACAAGGTCTAACTTGAGAAGGTGACATTTTCAACAACTGAACAAATAATTTTTCTAAATGTCACAATTACAAAATGATAGTGACATAAGGCAAACATAACTAAAAACTAAAGTTTAATAATATATAAATAACTAATTTCCTCTTAAACTTACCTAACTTAATGGTTTGGTTTTAGATAGTGAAGTAGAGAACGATTATTTCTTTGAAGTTTGTAAAAATACCTATTTGCCTCATTAAGGAATAGGTAAGAATCCTTCTTTTTGTCAACGATAATTAAGCATGGCCCATTTCTTCATTTTCGTACATCAAATATTTTAACAGGTCGTCATTTTGTTTCGCCATATTGAATTCATACCAATATTTTACCATTTTTTTTTATATCAGGCATAATTTTTGTGGAAAATTAAATAAAATTAAAGTTAATCGAGTAAGTGGATTTTTTAGCTATACCGGAACAGACCGGCCGACCGACAGTAACGCAAAAACATGAGGATCTGTAAAAACCCGGAACGATCATTTTTTCACGATTAATGATATTTCCTTATGCGGGAAGTGGTCAACGGTTTGGGCATCCATACTTCTTGTTTTATCGTAAACATTCGTAGATAGGATGTGAAAAATAGGGGTACCATGTTGGCGCATACCCCTAACGTGATTTATGAATGAGTTGTGATCTCTACCTTAATTCTTACTCTAAGGTTTTTTCCATATTTACCTAAATCTATTTCAAAAAAACATATTTAAAAGAGGCGAATTGCTCAAGTTAGTTTGATCGTTAAGTAATAAACCTGCGTGATTAAGTTTATTTATTTCTAAAGATTCTAAAAAAAACAATTTTATACCTTTCCTTTCTGTATGTAAAACTTTAAAATTGTTTTAAAATGATGATTGCGATTAATTAAATGAGAAGCATACTTAGATCTATGATCACCCTTGACAAAACACTTATAATGCTCGTTTATTCTCTTCTCGAAACTTCTATCTGTCTGTCTTATATACGTTTTTGGGCAATATTTACAAGTTAATTTATAGACGCCTGATTTTATAGTTAAATGTTTTTTTGATTTGTTATTTTTTATAAATTTTCCTATTGAATTATTGGTCTTATATGCAACATTTATATTTAGTTTTTTTAAAAGGTTGCCTATTTTAATACTGGATTTTCCATAGTACGTAATGCATTTACAGTAAGCAGAAGAGCCTTTTGAACTGGGGTACACCGAACAAATAGCTTTTTTATTGTTTTTTTTCCTTAAAATATTATCAACCATATTTGAACTATAACCATTATTTATCGCAATTTGTTTAATTAACTTAAGTTCATTTTGAAAATCTTGTTTATTTAGGGGTAATGTGATCCATGGATCATACTATGAAAGGCTGCTAACTTATGTGGCATTGCATCAAGTGTAATGTATTGTTGTATATGTGTGTGTTGGTTTATGAAAAACCCTTTTAATAGTTAAATCAAGAAAGTTAAGAATCATTTGTTTCATTTTCTATAGTGAATTTTATACTGGTATGTAAATTATTTATGAATACAAGAAACATATTTAGTTGCCTTTCTGTCCCAGTAAAACAAGCTAAAATGTCATCTACGTACCTATGTCAATAAAGATATTTATTATATATTATATATTATTAAGAGGGTGTTGGCTAATTTCTTTTTCTAGAAAATCCATAAATATTTCAGCTAACAAGGGACTAAGTGGATTTCCCATTATTAGACCAACATTACTTGTATATATATTATTATTATTAAATTCCAAAAAGTTTGTCAACTGAAGAACGCCTTATTCAAATGACTTGTGTTACCTGTTAAAATTAACGTTTATTTATTAATCACTGCAGAAAAGCTTAGGCAACTGAGGACATTTGCAACTCAGTTGGTGTTTGAAGATAATAGGCATTAAGTCCGAATCGCCAAACTGCAGGTGTATCTCATTAGATTTTTTTTAAGTCTGTAATAATGCCCTTTAAATTGATAAAATTTGATACGACTAAGCCACCATGCATATATTTAATTAAAGATATCTATGCCAATGGTGAATTATTTGAAAAAGTTGGAAAATTATTTCGAGAACATAATTTACTTATCCTGTTTGTAGAAGGGAACTATGTAGCTAATAATTACGAAATTGTAGTGGCAGATTCATGATTTAAAACTATTTTTTTGGGGTTTTTGCCCCAATCACTATCTTAATACAAAAACAAGATAACCTTGTAAGTTTAATAGGCAGTCTTATGTTCTGGGTCCACTATGAAGGTACCTGAGGAACCCCACTGAATAATATCTATATTCTAGACGTTTCGGAGAAAAGTCTAAAGTCCAACACAGCACACAGAAAAACAAATATACACTTGGCTTAAAAAACATAAAACCAATTTATAGATATTGAACGCTTCAAATTATCACAACAACACAGTAAAACACCGCATTTCTATGGGGTACCAAAAATTCACAAACAAAACATACCATTAAGACCAATAGTAAGTAGCGTAAACTCACCGACACATCCTTTATCTAGATTTCTTTTAAATATATTAAAACCGGTAGTAGATAACAATGATTTATATATAAAAAACTCGCACTCGAAATTGTCTAATATACACATAAATATAAATAATACATTGGTAAGTTGATATCGTTAGTCTTTTTTTACAAATGTACCTGTAGATAAAACTTTAACCATAGTAAGAAATAAACTTGAGAATGATAACAATCTTAGTGAACGTACATCATTAAACATTAATACTATTCTAGAATTATTAACTTTTTGTGTAAAAACCACTTATTTTCAGTATAAAATCGAATATTACCAACAATATTTTGGCACGGCTATGGGATCTCCTTTACTAAATAATATTTTTATGGAAAACTTTGAGTTAAATTATTTTCAAAATTACGATCATAAACCACTTGTTTGGTGGAGATACACTGATGACATTTTAACACCAAAGAACGGACAATTAAATTTACTATTGAAAAAGAAACAGACCAACAACTTCCATTTTTAGACATACTTATTAAAAAAACATACACAGATTTGAAACAGCAGTATACAGAAATCCTACACACACAAACAGATACTTAAATTTTTACTCATATCATCCAATCATAGTTAAAAGTGAGTTGTAAAGAGTCTATTGTATATTGCGAACAGTAACATTTTGTTGAAGAAAATATTTGTTTAAAAGATGTTTTAAATCAAAACCAATCATCATAATGATTTCATTGAAAAATGTTTTTATGAATTTGAGAATCCAAATACAAAAAAGACCAATTACAAACCTCTTTATACCATACATATCCAACTTATCAGATAAAATAAAACGAATAGGTAAACGTTTTAACATAAGAACGATCTTTAAAACACAAAATACGCTTAGAAGCAAACTTACAAAAACAAAACCTAATAAAGAACAAGAAAATACAAAAAATGTTATTGATAAAATTCCGTGTCAATTCAATAAAAAAATTTACATAGGTGAAACCTCTAGGCTATTAGCCAAAAGAATTAAAGAACACCAAATATACATAAAAAATAGGGAATTTCAAAAATCAAACATTTTCCAACATGCACTAGATAACAATCATAAAATTAATTGGAATGTTTCTAGTATTTTGGCAAAAGAATCATGTTCCAAAAAACGTAAAATAAAAGAAAGTGCCCTAATATTGTTAAATAGAGATAATTGTGTAGCATCTTGTTCCGTTAATTTTAATAACACATGGTTAAATTTGCTAAATACTGAAGTCAAAAAAGGACACCTCAAATACAATAAATTCAAATGAACATACTCTAGCTACACATATTTTCTCATCTTTTCACTGTATTTTTACAATTAAAAATAACCCTTTAAACTGGTTAGATATATTTCTTATGTTTAGTATCAGAAATATTCTGTGTTTAGTTTTTTATTTTTAGATTTACTCAAGACGGGGGTAGACTTTCCCTCGAAACGTCCAGAAAAGAGATATTTTCCAGTGTCGTTCCTCGGGTACCTTCAGAGTGGACCCAGAACTTAAGACTGCCTATTAAACGGGCCTAAAAACAAGATAATTACCGGTAATTATCTTGTTTTTGTATCAAGACTGTGATTATGGCAAAAAACCCAAAAATAATTTTCCCAGTCAACTCCAGGATATCCTAGAAGGAGGAACATTTCGAAAATTGGCAGGGTGCTATCGCAATGATTTAAAACAAAGAAATGTTATTGGTTATAAAGTACAGGCGTGAAAATATCTACATAATTTTTAAATATTCATTTTTGTTTGCGATCCTTTTAAAGTGAATAATGTTCGTGTACACAGGCGAGAGAGTTAATAACGACCTAGTTAACACCTGTCTGCGTAAGCTTGTTCATTTTTCGATCTTACTTCTAAAAATAACAACAGAACTAGCAGGCACGGTTGAAATTTTGGACTGACCTTGCTCCTATTTTTTATTGCTCATTGTAATAATTTTCTAATTTTAGTACTATTTTAATATAAACAGAAACCACACACAACTAATATTAACCTACGGTGAATTTTTTTTTTGTTGTTTTGTTGGATCGAGCCATGTAAAAATCATTTAATATTAATTCTCGTTTTACCAGAAGTGTCAAATATTTTAAATGGAACCGTATATTTTTTTACCATGTTGGAACAGCTTGAAATTCCCTCTTAAACGAGGTTTCAGAAGTTACCAATTACTTTCAAAATGACGGTCTGGAAAACTTTTAAAAACTCACTAACACGGCATTTTATCTTAACCCTTGAAATGTTTATAAATTCACTTCAAGGAGGACAAAACATAATATTTTTACGCTAACTGCAAATGGCAAGTTTATGCTGTAATTGTCGTTTACACTCGAGTGTCACACGAGAGTTGTATAACTGTGGTAAAATTATCGAAAATGAGTTGGTAACTCCGAAAATTACCTCGAATTTTTCCTATCACATTCCATTTTTTCACTAGCTAAAAGCTTTATGAAATTTCCTATTTCATAACAATATTGCAAATTTAAAAAAAGTTTTTAAGTAACACCTGATAGAAAATACGGAAATGTGGCAATGCTGTATTACTACTACGCCGGCGCCGGTGTGACACGGCGCAAAGTCCAACACAGCACACAGAAAGACAAATATACACCAGGCTTAAAAAACATAAAACCAATTTATAGATATTGAACGCTTCAAATTATCACCACACCACAGTAAAACACCGCATTTCTATGGGGTACCAAAAATTCACAAACAAAACATACCATTAAGACCAATAGTAAGTAGCGTAAACTCACCGACACATCCTTTATCTAGGTTTCTTTTAAATATATTAAAACCGGTAGTAGATAACAATGATTCATACATAAAAAACCAGCACTCGAAATTGTCTAATATACACATAAATATAAATAATACACTGGTAAGTTGATTCGTTGAAAAAAGATAAAACTTTAACCATAGTAAGAAATAAACTTGAGAATGATAACAATCTTAGTGAACGTACATCATTAAACAATAATACTATTCTAGTATTATTAACTTTTTGTGTAAAAACCACTTATTTTCAGTATAAAAACGAATATTACCAACAATATTTTGGCGTGGCTATGGGATCTCCTTTATCTCCTTTACTAAATAATATTTTTATGGAAAACTTTGAGTTAAATTAGCGCCGGTGTGACACGGCGAGAATACTCCGCGCACTCGCATGTCAACACGTCATGCCCGTCAGTGCCAGAGCCAGTTCGCGTTTGGATGTTCGACCGAGTATATCGCTCTGCTCCTTATTGTTTGTGTTTTTCCAAGTCATGGGACATTGTGTTAATAGTCCGAACGATTTTTGTTATATTTGTGGCAGTTTTGATGTTGTAAAACAAAGCCAAAATATAACTTCTATTGTTAGTAAAGCGTATTATGCGTACTTTGGAGTGAAAATAGGAGGTCAATACAAATTTTAGGTACTACACATTGGAGGACAAAAGGAAGAAAAAAGTGCTTAAGTTTCGGGGTTTCTATGGTGTGGCCCAAGCCAAGAAAGTGTTAACTGTAAAAATAAAAAGTTAAATTCCTCTATTAGACCTATTCCTTATAGTCCTGATGTAGCCATACCTGTGCCACCAAGGAATCAATTTGAACTAAATAATTTAGTGAGATATTTAAATCTCCCCAAAGATGCCCTAGAACTTCTAGCATCCAGACATTATGATAAAAATTTGCTAGCTCCAGGAGCATCAACCAGTTTCACTCTTGGTAAAAATAAAATACCTGGAACATAACAGGATGCTTTGTAGAGATTTGAAGGTTTTTTGCATTCTTCTTGGCCAACAGTCAAGTTATATCAAATTTTCTTGCTATATATTTGCAAATGAAATAGCCGAGCCAGAGACAAGCATTGGATTCAAAAGGAATGGAATCCAAGAGAAAACCTTCCGCCAGGAAGTAAAAACATAAAGCGCAACACCTTAATTGACCCCAAACGAGTTTTATTGCCACCTCTACACATTATCTGTGGTTGATGAAACACTGCGTGAAGGCTCTCGACACAAGCGGAGAATGTTTTAAATACATTTGCAAAAAAATTTTCCAAACTGTCTGATGCCAAATTGAAGGAGGGAGTTTTTGTAGGACCCGACATTAGGCTTTATGTAGAGATGCAGACGTTCAAAATTCTATGACGGTTATCGAAAAGGAAGCCTGGGGTTTATTTAAAGGAGTGATTGAAAAGTTCTTGGGAAATACCAATGACCCAGACTACGAGAACATAGTCAGCAGAATGTTGGAAAACTTTAGTGTTCTAGCCTGCAACATGAGTTTAAAGGTGCACTTTCTCTTCGCACATCTTGACTAGTTTCTAGATAAGCTTGGGACAGTTAGCGAGGAACAGGTCGAATGTTTCCACCAAGATATTAAAGATATGGAGCGGCGTTACCAAAGAAGATGGAGTGTGTCGATGGTGGCCGACTACTGTTGAATGTTACAACTAGATACTTCACATAAAGTACACAGTAGAAAATCCACAAAACGAAGTTTCCTAACAAAAAGGCAAATATTCAATTGAGTTAAATATTAAAATTAGGTAGTTTGTTATATTTAAAGCACTTAGGATATTATAGTCAGAACTGTATTGACAATATTCTAATTAACTTCTACAGTAAAAATTAGAACACAACTGTGTTGGATCTAAAAATGTCAAATCATAAAGCAGTGTGTACTGAATTAAAATTAATTAAGGAAAAAATCTGTAATTGAGCAGAAACGAATTACACCAATAACTCCTTCTGGGCTTAGCATGTTTTTTAATATCATAAGAAAGACCGATTTCTCATTTGTTAACTCTCGATCGCTTTCAATAAACTAAATATCTGAAAAGTTTCTTGAGTGCGTAATTAATGCATTTACTCTCTGTTTCCCATCAAAGAAAATAACTGTTAATAAAAATAAAACCGCCCATGTAGCTTGGTACAGTGATGCACTAAAAGGTATTCGAGAACGATTAACCGTTATGCATGATTTATATCACCAAATTCCAAATACTGCAAATAAAAAACCTATCTAGACCACAGAACTTTTTACAGAAACAAAATAGCGCAGGCAAAAAAGATGCAAACGAAAAATACATAAACTCCAAATCTAACAAACCCAAAGCTATGTGGGATGTTGTCAACAATTTTCGACCTTCAAAAAAGAAAATAGTTAACTTTTTATAAATCAATCGTTACTCTTAATAAATAATATACAGAAAGGTAACTTTTTATACACAAATTTCCTCAGCAAATCAACCTATCATTTTAATTTTGCTGACATTACCCCTAGCTCAGTAAAGGATTCCCTAGATAGCCTAAAAAATTCCGACAGCAAAGATGTATATAATATAAATGTTAAAATCGTTAAATCTATTAAAAACTTGATCATATCGCCACTGACCGAGCTATTCAATAAATGCCTCAAAGAAGACTCCTTTAAAAAAAGCCAAGGTAATCCCCATTTATAAATCCAGCTCTACTGATAACAGTGGCAACTATAGGCTTATCAGCATTATACCAATTGTCTAAAAAAATTTTAGCAAAGTAAATCTATTTGTACATGGAGACCCATGGTATCTTTAACCCTTCTCAGTATGGGTTTCGCTCGGGAAGAACCATTGAAGTGGCAATCCTTGATTTGGTCAGCACGGCTGTGTCGGAATTTGAAGGTGGAGGCTTTGCTGGGGTCACCTTCTGTGATCTCCGTAAGGCTTTTGAATGCATATCACATGATATCCTCATAACAAAGCTCAAATATTATGGTTTTGATCCCTCTAGTCTTGATCTGGTCCAGTCTTACTTAAAAAATAGAGTTCAAAGTGTCTATTATAATAACAGACCATCTACAAGCCTTGTATTGTATAGAAACCAAAATCTAACTTTACTTCAAACACGATATGTATGTAGCACAATCCAGAGCCTCGGAGTGGTTCAATTAAAACCAGTTGTGTCTGAATATGGCAAAGACTGAAGAGATCATATATAGATAATGTTTTATATATATATATTTTTATATATATAATATATTTCGGTGCTTCCTATGGATTCGTGAAAGGCAGGATCAATTAGCACTCCATAGTGATATACATCAGGAATATTAAACACATGTATTGTAAATAAATGATCTGTGTTTTGCTTTATATTGCATTTAAAGGTACCATTGAACAAATTAAAAAATAAAATAAAAAAATGTTTTAATTAGTTTACAATAGATATTTTAATGATTTTTTTACCTCTATGTTGATGATATACTTTAAACATTTTAATTGATCGTCTTATATTTTATTGAATGTTTTAATGTATAATTTTAATGTCTTTAATGTTCATTACTTTTATGTTTTATAGTTACTTTAAATTTTAAATGTATTTTATATACATTACTTGACGTGTGTAAAATCTGTACAGATTATTAACACGAATAAATATCGATCTACATATCTATATTACGTATTATGTGCAGTTATTTTATTTTGCGAAATTATCTTACGTGATAGAGAGAAATGGTTAAAAATTTTGAAATTAGCGCATTTAAAGAGCTTTTATTGAAATTATATAAAAAAAAATACTTTTCCTTGTTTTTTTGGTCCAACAATTACCTCTATGTTGATTAGAGTATACTTTTAAACACATGTATTGTAAAAATTTCGTTTGCTTTATATTTAGATACTATTAATGTTTTAATTAGTTTTAATCTTTTGCTTTTATGTTTTATGTTACTTTAAATTTTAAATGTATTTTATATATTATGACGTGTGAAATGTGGAAAATTTTTACATATCTAAAAATTAATTTTATGGAAGAAATGGTTAAAAATTTTGAAATTAAAGAAATTATATTGTATCAAACATAAAATATATTTCAAAAAGTTTCCTTTTTTTGATTTAATTCACCAAAAAAAATACATCTTTGTTTAGTTGCAGTATATATTATAGAAATGTGGAAAATTTTTATCCCAAAAATACAAAATTTAAAATTGGAAATACATAGGAAATTTCGTACTCATAAAATTGCAATACAGTTTAAATTGTAGACAAAAATAGATACATATAAATATTTTTTAATATTTATGTTTCATGCATATGCTAATACACATATTGGCATTCGATAAAAAAAGTTAATTGAGGTACGTTTGATTTGCCCCAGTTTTAAGGATAGTTTTGGAAAATTGGATGTTGCAAACGAATAATTTGAATGTATATTTCCTATAAATATTGTCAGCATAAAGGTAAAAAAAAATTTGAAAACTTTATCATGTTGCGTTTGTATTAAATAACGTAGTAAAACCTTATTATTCTAGCAAGCCGTTAATAAAAAGCCATTATAGATTTAATAACAAAACAAAAAAATGTTTTAACAAAAAGTTGAGGTATCTGTTGTTTAACTTGGCACTGGGAGTTTCACTAAGAACGGACCTTTTCTTATTTTTTTTCCTTAATGAGGTTGAACAATTTTTTCTACGGAGGTTCTATTTGTTACAAAAAAACCTACAGAACCCAGATTGGGAGGGAATTTCCAAAGAAAGATGCCATTTATACAGGGTGTTTCAAAAAACATGCTGCAATGTTTAAAGAGAGATTCTTTGTAAGAAAATAAGACGAAAAGTTTATATGAACATGGGTCCGCAGATGTTTGGTTTTCGAAATCCAGTGTTAAACTGATTGATTAGATACCCCATAGGTATTTAAAGCCTATACTATGACAGTATTTAACAGTTTTATATTTTAACCATTGGCGTAGGTATGGATAAGCATCCCTGATTTTCTTAATAAAAAAATGATAAGCCACTGATTTTTTAAAAAATTACGTGCTTCATCATTTAGAATAAGTTAAACGACACAAAAAAGGCCTCTGTGTGTTTTGTCATATGACAAGTCGTTTTCGAGAAAAAGAGCAAATTGTAATTCGATGCACACCTCTGGCATCTCTGGTCAAGTTTTAGTTGAAATCAAAATAACTCAACTGTACAAAATTAATTCTTTAGATCATTTTAAGACAAAAATTTTTAATAAATGATGTTCTCAAATGCCTTATTTTTGAGATACAGGTTGTTAGATTAAAAATTTATATATTAATTTTTTTTAACTTCAACACTCTGTATTTCAAAAATAGAGCATGAGTTATTACAACTTTTTTTCTTTACATGAGCCAAGGAATCAATTTTGAAGAGTTCTGAGTAATTCTGACGCCAACTAAAACTGGACCAGAGGTGTGCATCGAAATACAATTTGTTCTTTTTCTCGAAAACCACTTGTCGTATCACAAAATTCAAAATTAAAAATGATAAAGCCAGTAGTTTTTTAAAAAATCAGTAGCGTATAATTATTTATTAAGAAAGTCAAGGAAGGTTATCTATACCTAAGCCCATGGTTGAAGTAAAAACTGTTGAATACTGTCAAAATATAGCCTTTAAATACCTATGCAGTTGTATCAAATTGAAACAGATTTTGCTGAAAGTCGTTATATATGGGGGGTAGTATAGTAGTAAATAGCGCCAACATGGCGAAGGAATTTTAGGCATCTGAGAATACAAGTCAATATTTTTAGAAATATTTATAAACAACAGCAAAAGTTATGGTAAAAAAGTTTAAAAATAAACTGATAAAATACTTCTATTCAATACCAGTTAAGTTATGCATTTTTAGTTAACATTTAAAAATTCAAAACAGCGGCGCCAACATGCGGAAAAACTTTGACATCTGTCCAGATTCGGCTGAAAATTAGGTTTACAGGATAAAAACATAAAATACTAATAAAAGATATAATGTAAGTCCTTTGGACAGAGAAAAGGGTATTCTTTTAGGAAAAAGCGGTATTTGCTATACACATTTTAAGCAGCGGTTCACTCCTCGTGTTAACAAGAAAACTTTCCATCATTCCTACATAAATGGCGTTGACATTTTAAAAAACATATTTCGTAAACGTGGAAACACGTAAACTCCCAAACATTGTAAATTAGTTTATTGTTTATACGTCAAATCTTGTAAACGACAATAAAGCTTGATATACCGTTTCCCGAACATACTTAGCGATAAAAGAGCATTTTAAAAACACTTGCGGCACGCTAAGAATGCAAAATAAACGGCACGAGATTTAATGTGGAAATTTCGAGGAGAAAGGAAAAATAAATTTTAAGTAATATTTGAAAATGTGAATTACTGTTTCCAGGAATGCAGCGAGATGTGTTTAAAAATACGTCTGGTTTGTTTATATGTAAGAAGCCGATGCCGAAAACATGTTTCTCTCTTACACTGAAAAAAAGGATATCCAAATTTGAGCTCCTACTTCAGTTCGTTAAAAATTTCGGGACTTAGAATAACTCCAAATCCGAGTTAACTTATTTGTATTGCCTCAAATCAGCCATAATATGTTGCATCAAGTATACTTTCTCATGTATCAACTCAAGGTAATTATATATATTTAAAACACTAAGCCAGATTTTTCAGCAAGTTCGTGAGAGAGTTGTACTTCACCAATTTTTTTTTTAAACGATCGTCCGGTTACCGAGACCTTTCAACACTATTTTTTGCATTGTTTAACTGCGTATTTTTTCTATAAAACCAATATGTTTTTCTTCAGTATACTTTACTTAGGGATTATCTTCATTCAAAGGAGAGGAATCTTTGGCACTGATTTTCTGTGTAACCATTGAATTTAGGTATAGAACATTATATATTATATATATATATATATATATATATATATATATATATATATATATACCGGGTGTCAACGAATTTATTAGGCAGGTCATAACTTTTAAAGTATTTGATGTATCAAAACGAAATTTGGTATAGGTTAATGGTACATACCGAGGGGAGTTTTCGCATATTTTTCACTTTCCTGTTTTACCGGAAATGACTCCAGTTTCAATTTTTTTAATGGAATACTGTATATTTTTACATTTTTGGATTCCTGAGACAATTCTGAATCAGAATGTGACATTTTAAAAACTTTTTAAGACTGCTTGATTTTTTATAGCCATTTTTAAAATCGCATCTAGGTGGCCATAACCGGACACAAATTAATCTAAAGTCCTGAAATGATGACTGAATAATACAATCGCTAAGTTTTAGCAATTAGTCTGATAGATAGGAACAAGGGAAGTTGATGAAATCATTCTCTAATCATCTAACTATTTTTTTTTTCAAATAGCGACACTTTTTAGACAAGCACTTTTTGAAAAGAGGATTTTTTTGCGAATCTAACGGTACTAACGATTGGATTAAAAATAAGCTCAAAAATTAAATATTATTAAGAAAGATACTCGATAATCAATTATTTACTTTTATCAAGTGTGCTATCGATAGCCATGCTGGATATTAAGTAGGATTTTTTGGTTTGACAATGACACTTACCCTTTCTTTCTGAGTAGACATAAGATTTCCTTATTTTTCTTTATTTTCAGTATTATTTTTGTTTTCAAAAAAAAAAATACTAAAGAATCACGGATATCGAGCTTTTAAGTATCAGTTGCACCAACATTTGTATCCTGACGATGGCGATAGACGGGTATTGTTTTGTGATTGGTTGCTCGAAAATTGTAGAATTGACCCAAATGTTATCAACTTTATCTTATTTTCTGAGGAATCCAGATTTACTAATAATGGTATGTTTAACAAGCAAAACACTCGTTACTGGGTCCAACAAAATCAACATGAAATGAGAGTAGGAAATTTTCAAGAAAGGTTTGGTGTCAATGTCTGGGCTGGTGTCGTTGGTAACAGAATAACTGGGCCAATTTTATTTCAAAGCCAATTAACAGGGCTTTCTCTAAAATGAAATTGAGCAACATCGTAATGATCTACCTTTAAAAGTTTTACGCCGAATTTACTTCCAACAAGATGGAGCACCCCCTTACAATACCAGAGAAGTTTTTAATTATTTAATTGAACATTTTAATAATAAAGTTATTGCAACCAATGGCCCAAAACGGTGGCCCGCCCGTTCACCGGATTTCACTGTTCTCGATTTCTTTATTTTTTATATGTTAAAGAAAGAGTTTATGTAATAGCCCCAGCCACTCTTGAAATCTTAAAAGTAAGGATTGTACGTGTATTTAGAAGTATTACGCATCAAATGCTGCATAACGTGTTGAGAGAAGCAATTGAACGAGCGGAAATGTGTCGTGAACAAGGAGGAATGCACTTTGAACAACTACAGTGAAATCGAATATTGTGTTTTTACATTTTACAGTTATTGAAGTTAGTTAAAGTTATATTTTTGTCTAATACTCTGAACTATTCGTTAGCCAAAAAAATATCTGAAGAAGGGTAGCAGAAAACTGTCTAAAAAACGCTGTTCTGAGCGTTAGGCGCATAGGCGTGCATTCCTTTTATCAACAGAGATAGGCTGGGCAGACTTTACGTGACATGACGCATAGATAGGTCCAACGTAAGTAATCTTGATCAACCAAATGTCACAATTAAAAATCTTACTTAATATCCAGCATGGATATCCATGGCACACTTGATAAAAGTAAGTAATTGATTATTTTTCTTAGTAATATTTAATTTTTGAGCTTATTTTTAATCCAATCGCAAAAAAATTAGTACCGTTAGATTCGTAAAAAAATAGTTAGACACAAAAATTTGATATTATCAACTTCTCTTGTTCCTAACTATCAGACTAATCATTAAAACTTAGCGATTGTATTATTGTGTCATGATTTCAGGTCCTTAGATTAATTTGCGTCCGGTCATGGCCACCTAGATGCAATTTTAAAAATGGCTATAAAAAATCAAGTAGGCGTAAAAAGTTTTTAAAATGTCACATCCTAATTCAGAATTGTCTCAGGAATCCAAAAATGTAAAAATAGTAGTAGAGAGTTCCATTTAAAAAATCAAAACTGGAGTAATCTCCGGTGAAACCGGAAGTGACCAGAAAGTGACAAATCTTCTCTTTATGTACTATCTACCTATACGAAATTATATATGAAAAACTAGGTATTTTTATGATCATTTGCAAAAACATAGTGGATGTTCTATTTAAAAAATTGACTTTTTTCACTTTAAAAAGGTGCAAGATTGATTAGTATGTCCAGTGTCCACCCTGTATAGGGGTGGACTAAAATTTTGTATTTAATGCATGTAGCGTTGATGCTTTATAAACTGGAAATTATCACCTAAATGCCCAATTTTAGATTTTTACTATTTTTTATAGTGACTTGAAAAATAGCTCCAGTTTTCAAAATCACACATAATCTTAATTAACTCGGAAACTACACAGAAGTCGACTATAGTAGTAATTAAGTAAATTAGTAACTTATGTTTATTTTTAACAAGGAATCAAATAATGCACACAAATACAGTATGTCCCAATTTAAAGTTTTATAGTTGATGTCCCAGCAAAATTGGGACACCCTATATTCATAAAAACATTATATTTTAAAAGAACTTCAAATTTAAAGAAATTTTTGTATAATGGGTACTTTTATGTGAAACATGGTGTCCCTTAAGCAAATCACTTGTTTCATTTGCAGCAGAACTTGCATTAAGTCTTCCGTTAAGTCATAGTTATTTACCTAATTAGTGCGGAAAGTGATACTTTTCCGCACGCGACTGAAGTTTTTCGTGAAGCAGTCGCGTGCGGAAAACTCACTTTTCGCACGAGTTAGATACATCATTTTTCCTATGAACGTGCATAAATTACATACCTATGTATTAGCAAATGTAGTTTTAGTGAGGCTGAAATGACGTATGTTAATTTTTTATTTATTAGGATTGATTACTTCAGATTAGATCTGATCACAAATTAGAAGTTCAAAAAAATATGTCAAATGTGATTTTCAGAATCCCTAAGCTGCATTTCGCTTTATTTACAAATAAAAATAACAATATATTTTTAAATTATTATTTCATTAAACAATTATTTATTGTTGGTTATAACGTTTATATTGAATGTATAGTTTGTCGGATTGTTTACATTTAGAGATGTCAATTCTAAACACTATTATAAGTTGTACTACTTGTTAATGGAAATGAAACAGCTTTACCTTCAACTTTCTTTTCGGTAAAAAGTGTATTTGCAATTTATTTTTTGCTCTCTATTGAGTCTTCCAAATAGCCTTCTGCCACGGTAGTGGATTTCCATCCACCCTGCCTCTTGATATAGTTATATTTCCTCCTGAATCAGCTAACATTGTGGCCGAAGATCGGCGAAAACTGTGACCGGTGGACATTTCTGGATCTGTCAATCCCAGGTATTCGGCAGTATTGGATGGCATCTTGCTAAATGTACTAATCCCCACACATTGTATTGTGCATTTTCCCTGTTTGTATTTTACAAAAAAAATCGACAATGAGGTGTGTTCGAAGGACGTTAAGTTACATATTTCCTATAAAGCTGAAGGTGAACTGCATCTCCACCAATTACAAATGTTCTGGAAATATGAGTTTTTGTATCAGGAATTTTGATGATTAGTACGGTCTTTTTGTCTTAGTGTTAAAGTGCGGGACACGAAAGAAAACCGGGCGGACCTTAAAATAAAGCTTCATATTCTTAAGCAAGGGGAAAAGTAAAATTTGTGTACGCAAATAAATTTTATGTTATTTTATTTGTTGTAATAGTTTGCCGCTTCACCTATAAAGTGCGCCAGCTAAGCGGTACGGAAAATTAATCGACGATTTAGTAAATTTCGCACTGGTTGGGATGTGCCTAGAGTCTCCATAGACTTGCCGCTAGAAGGTTCTAGCTATTTCCAGTGGCGCCTATACATTTCGAGCATTTGTTTTCATTTCTATATAAATGCGTTGCGTTGAATTTGAATTATTTTATTATTATTAAATTATTCGAAGCGGTGCACGTGAAGTTATTACGAGCGTTATAGAGGTCTGTACTAGATAAGCTGAAAATAATAGCTTGACTATTCCGATTCAAAATCGAACAGAACGAGCTGCATTTTACACTGGTGTTTCGGAAATTAGTGTAAGAAAAATTCAAAGAGAACATAATAATCGCTCATGTTCTACTTCACCCTTAAAATCTCCTGGTAAAAAAAGACCCCGATTATCATACAAAGATAAAATTGACGATGGCGACTTTCTAGTAATTCGACGAACAATAGAGGATTTTTATATAAACTTGAAGAAGGTTCAAACCGGCAAACCCCTACTTCGTGCTGTAAAGAACAAAATAGATTTTCCGTACGGGTATAAAACCTTAAATCGGCTTTTACGATCAAGTGCCAAAATAAATGAAAATTGCTCATTGAGAGACCAAATATTTTTCACTGGCGGGTGAAATATCTATCAACTGTAAGGCAATATAGGCAAGAAGGACGCAATATTGTGTATCTAGACGAAACCTGGGTAGATAATAATATGACAGTGAACAAATGCTGGCAAAGTGAAAGTGTTACAGGTGTTGTTCAGGGAATCCGCTCTAGTAGTCGCTTTATTATAGTACATGCTGGTTCAGAAGCCGGATTTGTTCCAGGTGCTGCTTTAGTTTTTCGCTCGGAACTAACAACTGGAGACTATCATGGACAGATGAATAGAAATAATTTTGAAAAGTGGTTGCTCGAGAAGCTTCTACCTAACATTCCTCCCAAATTAGTCGTGGTAATGGATAATGCGTCTTATCATTCTCACGTAGAAGATAAAGTGCCAACTAAATACTCTACAAAAGCTCATATGATATCGTGGCTTAAATCGAACAATCTTGTAGGTGATCCAACATGGAGAAAATATCAATTATATGAAGTAATATCAGCCAACAAGCCTAGAGAAAAAAAGTATAAAATTGGCGGTCTTTTACGTAACCTCGGTCATACACCTTTAGGGCTGCCTCCATACATGTGCGACCTCAACCCTATTGAATTTGCATGGGCAGGAGTAAAAAAATATATTCCAGAGCACAACACCGGTGAACTTTCAATTAAAGATTTAAATAAAATATTATTAGAAGCGATTGACTCAATATCGGCTAAAAATTGGAAATCTTATGTTAAACATGTTCGTTCTATTGAAGATAGATACTGGGAAGTAGATGGCAAAATTGAAACGGTTATTGATGATTTAGTTATCACACTGGGATCTTCACATAGTGACGACGAAACCTCGTCATTTTCAGAGGAAGACAACGATTTAGAAGGAATCCGAACCATTAGAACCACAGCCGTCAACCTCAAAAATGGCTTAGCTTTTTTTCATATATTTTGTAAAATTGTTCATAAAGTAGCTGTCAATAAACTCCTTCAAAATAAGTAATTTTCTGTTCAATACCGGGTGTCAAAAAATATCTAATATTGCAATTAATATTTGAAAAACTACAGAACTCATATTTTTCCAGAAATAACACATCAATGTAGTTATAGCAGGGGAGTTAATGACAGAACTCAAGAAAAAATATATTTATAGGTAAATCGATCAAGAAAAATCAAAATCAAATCGTTTTTGCAATACAAAAGAGACATAGAAGTGCGGTACACGAAAGAAAACAGACAAATATAGATAAAGGTTCATTAAGCCTAGTTACATTTTTTAATTATCTCAAGTGCGTATAGTCAAAAAGAAGTGCAGAACTCATTATTTAAAGAACGACGGGACATATATTATAGTTAGTAAGACTCAAGAAAAAATATATTTATAGGTAAATCGATCAAGAAAAATCAAAATCAAACGTTTTTGCAATACAAAAGAGACATAGAAGTGCGGTACACGAAAGAAAACCATATGGTTTAAAGAGATTTCTTGCGTATAGTCAAAAAGAAGTGCCATATTATTTAAAGAACGACGACCTTCCTAAACCGATTGACTCCGCCCGGTTTTCTTTTGTGTCCCGCACTATATCAACGGTTAATTTAGTAAGTTATCAATGTTAATTTAGCGACATGCACCTGCCAATCCAATAATGGTCGCAACTTTAATCAACAAATAGACATTATCAGGTGTCTCTTAAATTTTTTTTACAAGCTTTAGAAAAAACTTTGGATTTTTTTTGGACGGTGTCCTACGTTTTTCCCTTTCAAAAATGCTGTAATTTTGAATATTTAACTATATCCACATTTCTGTTTGTTTTGATAATCAATTTGAGCATAGAAAAAATTGACCATAGCGTAGAGGATTTGCTGATTTCAGATTTTTCGCCAAACTACACTAAAGATACTTCTTCTTTAAAAGACTTTACCTGTTTCTTCTCACACCTTGTGTAAAAACCTTGTATTCTTTTTCATACCTAAGCTGACTGTTGCAGCTTCTTCCAAAATACTTTCAGGAATTATATCTTCGTCTATGTCGTGCATGTTGAGTGGCCAAACCGTCTTTAATTAATTACATATGTCTAGGCAAACTAAATCATGCACAGACACATAATTGTTGTTATTGCTTTTTGATGTCATCTCAACCGAGACTTGTCTATTAACACTATCGCTGAAACAATTGTAACTAAGGTTGCTTAGCATTAAGCTAACTGTAATGATATGGGATTATAATACGATATAAGTCAAAATTATAATATAAATAATGAGATGATTTTGTGAATTTTTAAGGATATTGAAGAATTACAAATCTAGATGAGAAATTATTGCTTCTTTCTGTTAAGGCGGTTTTTTAATAATTTCTGAAAAAAAAATCTAATAATTTTTGAAAAAAAAATTGTCTTTTTCATGCACTTTTAGCATATTTATGCTACTATTTTTGTTTTTATTTATGTGAAACCAAATTTTTTAAATTTATAAATGTGTTTCTCTACTAGGTGACTCAGGATACAATTTTTTAATTATGCATGCTGAAAAGATCTGACAGAAATGACATCTAGTTCAAGTTTTTATTTAACTCGTTTAGGTTGTTTTTTTTTTAATTAGCCCAGTTTTTTAATAGCCCAGCTTTTTGGTGCAAATCTTTGTTGAGAAGTCTTTCACCTTCCTGTGGCCGACTAGATGGCCCAAAGTCAGTCAAATTGAGATTACTTAAATCTACATTTTGGGGTAAGCCAATTTTAAAGACAAATAAATAAGGTCTAGATGTTAAGTTCTGTTTATGTTCTTTAGGATTTCAGCAGTTTCAGTATTTTATTTTTTATATTTGTTGAGACATAAAAAAAACATGACAACATATTGAGTTTGTAGAAGACCTATTTCTGTGTTAGGCATGTAGCTTTTCCTGATACAATTCAAGTGCATTTAACAAGATGCACTCAATCACCTAAAAGAGGAGCCAAAGTTTCTAGATAGTTAGTTATATGGTTCGCTGAATGAAATACATCAGACCTGGCACGTCTTCACCCAATGTTGGTTGATTCGAACACCTGGATTGTTCAAAGTTAAAGCCTGTATAAATTGTATGGTTCTATTAAGTACATAACTTTATTTTAAATACAGTTTGATTAATATAATGACTGCATAAATATAGGTATATATACTGCTAAGTATTAAACTGAGATCTGAGTGGGTTTAAACTGAAGAATTTATAAACTAAATTAGTAGGCTATAATAAACAAGGTCATTAACCTGTTGTCACAGATAGGCAAAAGTGGTATTTATAAAGTTACCAAACATTTGTAAAATAAAATACTTATTTTAGTGTATGTATGTTGCTTACTTGACTGATCTCCATAACGTTTATATTAATATATTGACAATTTTCTTGGTTTTTAATGTCATAGACACATATACGAATATGACTATAATGAGGAGATGTAAAGAGGTACTTAAATCGCCTCATTTGAGTACCTCTTTATAAACCACGTTTGTTGTTGCATTCTCTGGTTGTAAAATAGCCAAGCTGCTACGCGAACTTACATTAGACCATGCGACATAGAGTTGACTATCAGAAAAACAATCGTAGCGCAAGTCTAGTCCAGCTCTACTTAAGGATTGCCCTTGAGCTTTGTTAATGGTCATTGCGAAACAAAGCTTTAAAGGAAACTGTACACGTTTAAACTGAGAAGGATAGCTTTCGGAATTAAAGGCAAACGTGGTTTAGAAAGCCGTGTGACAAAAATTAATCGATGATAGATTTTTTCAAAAACCCTGTACCCCCAAACGTGCCGTGCTCCATCCACAGAAAAGTCTTTACTTTTTTTTATAATTTTTTAATTTTTAGTTTTGCTTGGTTTGGTTGGCTAGCTTTTGTATATTAAAAAAAAACAAACTAACCGTTTTTAAATAATATTATTGTAATATTTAAGGAGTAGTTTCACCCCCTTGGAAACTGAGTTTCGAAGAATCCCTTCTTATCAAACCTCTGCACTCGAAAATCAAGCTCAGCTTTCTACGGCAAACGGTTTGAGAAAGATCGCAAAAATTAATCAATGACCCAATTTTTTCAAAAACCCTGTATGAATTTATAAAAAATCTTTTTAAATAAAAAATATAATATTAAAGGGGTGGTTTCAGCCCCTTGCACACCCTGTCTGGGTTTTTAAAAAATTTTAAAATATGTAAAAAAATAAAATATAAAGCATATTATGTTCAAGCGTTTTCCAAATAACTAACGGTTTTTTAAATAAAATATATTACAATATTTAAGGGATGGTTTTACCCCTTTGGATACATTGTATGAATTTTTCTAAAATATGTAAAAATGGTTTTTAAATAAAAAATATTGTATTATTTAAGTGATGGTTTCACCCCTTTGAACACCCTGTATGAATTTTTAAAAAACCTAAAAAATGTAAAAAAATAAATTAAAAAACACGCATTCAAGCGTTTTTTCCGTAAAACTGGCCGTTTTAAATAAAAAATATTGTAATATTTAAGGGGTGGATTCACCCCCTTGGCATTTGAGTTTTGAAAAAGACCTTTTTATCGAACCTCTACACCCTAAAATCAACCTGTGCGCCAAAATTCATGCTTTTACCTCAAGCGGTTTGAGCTGAAGCGTGAAAAGTGAGTCAGTCAACTAAGTCTTTTATATATTAGTACAGATAATAAAAAAAAAATCAAGTGGCACCCCACACTATTCCGGAAAATAAATTACTTTCCGCACTAGTGCGGCAAAAACTAATTTTCCACACTAACATGCGTGCGGAAAGTGCTTGCTTTCCACACGCTCATAGAAAAAGAACTATAAATAATTTTTACAGTTTCCCTAGTATCAGATAAATGCTTTTTCTTCACCGAAACACTTAAAGAAGAACTACCAATGTTTTTCCACAGACTCCATATAATGCTGTATATACGTATAATAATTCATAAAATGAAATCCCAATAAAACTGAACACTTCTCGTGAGAAATCAAGAATATTTAATTTTTCAAAAATGTATTTAAAATACCTGCTTTTATATTTTATTATATTATATTATCTTTATACCTACAATAGCAGAAACTTTAGATATTTTTTTAAATCTAGAAATTGTTACAATCCGTCTCTCTCAACTATTTTTGTTTGTTTATTGCCAAACTCTTATCTACACAATGTGAACGGCACATGTAGTTTTATTGCAGTCATTGAGTTAGAATCACTTTAACAAACTATTATTGTAAATAAATATAAAACTTCATAAAGTGTGATAGAAAAAACAGATAGTCGCCTCGGAAACAATCATAAACAGAATGCCAGTTGCGAACTTGGAAAAAATATGTCTTGTGCCACTGTTTATAGATAAGGCAGCTAAACAAACAAAGCGATTCGGGAATATTTCAGTTCCTGTTTGCAGACGGTGACAACGGTTTGGCCAAAGTTTACTATGATTATTCTGTAAACTTCGGTTTGGCCGTTCAGTTATATAAATAAACATATCTGATTTATTTGTATTTATTTTTATAAACACGTTTTTTTGCATTTCTAGAAAAGCTCGTTAATTATCAAAACATGAGTTTTAAATTACCAAAACTGTTATTTTGAACGCTGATTGACGATTTTAGAAATTATAAGAACCGGTTAATTTTTTTGGGTACTATATATACAGTATTATGTATACTACTACAAATTTCCTTTAACAATGTAAATAAAATACTTTAAACTATCTTAGATTTTCACTTCTATTCAAAACTTGTAGTTAAACTTACAACTTGCTAAATGAGCCAGATTTTTACAAAAACATATTTCTAGATAAAGACTTTTATGGCCTACGAGGGACCTAACAACATCTGGACGGAAATTTTTAACCAAATAGGTGGATTATGCAGATCTAAATGGTCGTTTACGAAATACTGAGTGTTTTTACGTTTATTAATTTCCATTGACTAGAAGTAACAATGTTTTTCTTTTGTTTATTGTATGTAAAATAAACAGAAGTTCAAATTTTTCATCGAAAGCACGATTATCATCTAACAAATGTTCGGCGTGTGTCGAATCTGTTTTATTTTTAAGAAAACTTTTTTTATATTCTGCTAATCCCTGTTTTTAAGTTCTCCCAGTCTGGTCTATATACACTTTTTTGCACGATCTACATAATTTATAAGCTCCGGATTTATTATTTTTATTTGTTTCTTCTTTGTTATTTTTTATAAATTTACTTAGATTTTTTTTAAATACAATTTTAATGTTCTTTTTACTCAGTAGGTTTATCGATATAAGTATTTGTATTTATTTTTTCTTGGGTGGTACAAGATAAATGTGTGTGTGTTTTTTGTTATAGTTTTTTTATTTAAATATTGTCAATTATTTTGGTATCATATCCATTATTAACTGCTATTTGTTTAATTAGGTTTAATTCTTTTTTAAAATTATCTTTGTTTAAAGGTACATTAATTAATCTGCGTATCATGCTATGAAATCCTGCTATTTTGTGTGCTAATGATGGTCGCGTCCGTATGTGTAGGTTTGTGAAAAATTGAAAATTGGTGTTTATTTGCTACCTTTGTTATGTTCAAATCTAAAAAATTTATAGAGTTATTAGTTTCTCTTTCGATACAAAATTGTATATGTTTATGTATGATATTTAAATTTTTAAAAATATGTTAAGTTGTCTGATCGTGCCAGTAAAACAAACCAATATATGGTCGACATATCTATAGTAACAGAGACATTTTTGAAACAAAGCATTTATTTTAATTTTTTTCTTTCAAATTATGTATAAATATTTCAGCCAAGAGTTAAAGGGCTCCCGATAATAAGCCCATCCTTGGCTGAAAACAACTCTTCATTAAATTGGAAGTAATTTTGGTTCATATGCATACTTTTAAGACATCTATAATTGATTGTAGGATAGGATTGGTTTTGTTTATAATCCTACTATCAGAAATTATAGATGCCTTAAAAGTATGCATGAACCAAAATTACTTCCAGTTTAATGAAGTGTTATTTTCAGTCAAGGATTGGGGCTTATTATGGGGAACAGTTTAAGTCCACTCTTGGCTGAAATATTTATACACAATTTGGAAGAAAAAATTAAAATAGATCCTTTGCTTTAAAAATGTCTCTATTGATACAGATACGTCGACGATATATTGGTCTGTTTTACCTATATCACATTTAATTTTTGTGCACCGTTTGAAGTCAATTGAATAAGATGATTTAAATTTGTTTATTATTTAAACCTTTTTTTGGTCGTTATTTCGTTCCGCCATCTTGAATTCGTACCACAATTTTTTTAGTTTATCTCTATAACACAATTAATCTTTGCACACAATTTGAAATTATCCTAATAAGCAGTTTTTCAGATTGATTTTTTAAATATTTTATAAAGCCGCCATCTTACCAAAATGTTACCAGTTCATTTGATTTTTGTGCAAAATTGTAGGTAAACTGGAAACTTAATTTTTTAGAAACATAACAACTCACCAGACAGCGATTTTCTTCCGCCATATAGGGTTTTTACGAAAAATTTACCAGGTCTTCTCTATATGGCCATTAGGGAGGGGGATTTTTTCATGATTACAATAGATACTTCCCTTTTACGAGGGAAGTAAAAATGTTTGGTAGCAAATAAAGTATTGATACGATAACTTTAATAATTTACGTCAACTTGGCTGGGACTGAGAAACTAGGTTTAATTTCGATTGGAAAAATAAAAAAAAATCTCATTACTTTAGACGAAGAAAATGTCTACTAGTGACGTACCCCAAAAAAAGAAATCATGGAAGACGACCAGTGAGCTCTATGAAGACCCCTTTCCTGCAGAAAAAGTCCAGACATATTATTATTGCTTGAGTTTGGCAATAACCAAACAAAAATAGTCAAAAAGAGCTAAAATTTCTTCTGTTTAGGTTATAAATATAAACATAGAATTTAAAATGCTTTCACTGATTACCCATATAGCAACAATTTTAAACAAATATAATAAAATAAAAAGCATTTATCTGCTGATGTTAGGGAAATAAACAAATACTTGGGAAATAAAACAAAACTCTATATACTTTACTTAACAGAGGACTTAACGCTAGTGCTGCTGCGCGTGAAACATGTAATTTGACTAAGATGCCTGAGTATACAACATGGCGTCTTGAGTATACATCATCGATAAGAAAACACCGTTCTGAAAATCATCCAATAATTTACCTCGATAAGATATTGTTTGAAATGAAATTTCTATTTAAGTACCTATTTGTATGAGTCTGTTTTTTTTCACAGAATGTCCCAATGTATCATTTTCCTTCCGCTGAATAAATACATCTAAAAAGAAAATCGTTCCATTAGATTAATTCAAGAACGATTCCCTTTCTAGATGTATTTGTTCAAAGGAAGGAAACTAGTACATTAGAACATTCTGTGTATAGAGAACCGACGCTACAAATATATGCTTAAATGTAAATGCCCACCACCATCCAGCACAAAAGAAATCGATTAACTTACTAGTTTTTAAAGCAATTTCCATTTCCGATCAAGATTCTCTAACATCGGAAGCATCGAAACTGATCGAAGCTCTGAGAGGGAATAGCTATTATACTGAAGATATTACGCATTCAATTAAAATATGTAGTAATCCAACTTTGCGAACGGAGAATGATAAGGAACCACAGTTAGGTAGTGTTGTTCCTCCCTACATATATGGCACTACAAACAAAATAGGACAATTAATTCGGCGGCCCAACTTATGTACGATCTTCAATACACATAAGAAAATTGAACAATGCTTGCGATCCCCGAAAGATGTAACTTTTCACATAGGAGTATATTAAATTATGTACCCTTGTGGAGAAGTGTATGTGGGAGAAACAGGACGCTCAATGTCCACTAGATTTAAGGAACATTATTGATGTATTAAAAAGAAACAAATTTTTTAATCTGCTGTATCTGAACACCAGCATAAAGTGCGGGACACGAAAGAAAACCGGGAGGAGTCAATCAGTTTAGGAAGGTCGGCCAAGAAATCTCTTTAAACCAGTGGTGTCCCGTCGTTCTTTAAATAATATGGCACTCCTTTTTGACTATACGCACTTCAAATAATTAAAAAATGTATCTATGCTTAATGAACCTTTATCTATATTTGTCTGTTTTTTTTTCATGTACCGCACTTCTATATCTCTTTTGTGTTGCAAAAACGGCGAACTATCGAATTTTAAAATTATTTAATTTTGATTTTTCTTGATCAATTCACCTATAAATATATTTTTTCTTGAGTTCTGTCATTAACGGTTCACGGGCTACTGCCTACGTCCACTATTATTGGACCACCCAGTATAGTGATACACGATTTACAAGTCCAGATTTCACAAGGGCAGCCAACATCAGATCCAGTAAACGAGATTTATCAAAATTTTAATTTATGCAGTTCGACTTTGGGCTACTCGGGTATTCCAAAAGTGGCCGTCTGTCTCCGTTTGTCATATTACTTTATACAGGGGCTGTCATTGTGAAGTACTATAGAGGGCGTTTCCTAATTGCGTGCTAATGTTAAAGGAGGTGTTTTTATGTACTAAAAATCTTAACTTTTGAGATAAAGGATTGTAAAGTTTAAAAAGAAAACATTTTTTTCATCCCAATTCTGATGCTATTGTAGATAACTGCATGAAATTTGATACACGTCTTCAATGCATTAAGGAGCATACGGATTTACCCAGGTTAATTACATATGCACGCCACTGGTAGAAAAAAATTGATTGTTAATAAAAAATGCCCTTTTATGCATAAAAGACGTGTATCAAATTTCACACAGTTATTTATCTATAATAGCATCAGAATTAGGATTTAAAAAAAAATGTTTTTTTTAAAACCCTGTACCTCCAAAGTTAAGACTTTTAGGTTCATATTAAACTTTTTTCTTAAAAAGGTCAAGAATCACACCCCTTTAACATTAGCACGCAATTAGGAAACGCCCTGTATAGTACTTCACAATGACGCCCCCTGTAGAAAGTAATACGACAGACGGAGGCAAACGGTCACTTTTGGCATACCCGAATAGCCCAAAGTCGAACTGCATAAGTTAAAATTTTGATAAATCTTGTTCACTGGAATCAGTGTTGGCTCCCCTACTATAACTACATTGATGTGTTAATTTTGGAAAAATATGAGTTCTGTAGTTTTTCAAATATTAATTGCAATATTATATATTTTTTGACACCCGGTATTTAACAGAAAATTAATTATTTTGAAGCAGTTTATTTGACAGCTACTTTATGAACAATTTTAAAAAATATATGAAAAAAAAACTAAGCCATTTTTGAGGTTGACAGCTGTGATTCTAACGGTTCGATTCCTTCTAAATCGTTGTCTTCCTCTAAAAATGATGAGGTTTCGTCGCCACTACTTCCCAGTATTTATCTTCAATAGAACGAACATGTTTAACATACAATTTCCAATTTTCAGCTGATATTGAGTCAATTGCTTAAATCTTTAATTGAAAGTTCACCGGTGTTGCGCTCTCAAATATATTTTTTTACTCCTGCCCATGCAAATTCAATAGGGTTGAGGTCGCAAATGTATGGGGGCAGCCTTAAAGGTGTATGACCGAGGTTACGTAAAAGACCATCAATTTTATAGTTTTTTTCTCTAGGCTTGTTGGCTGATATTACTTCATATAATTGATATTTTCTCCATGTTGGATCACATACAAGATTGTTCGATTTAAGCCACGATATCATATGAGCTTTTGTAGAGTATTTAGTTGGCACTTTATCTTCTACATGAGAATGATAAGACGCATTATCCATTACCACGACTGATTTGGGAGGAACGTTAGGTAGAAGCTTCTAGAGCAACCACTTCTCAAAATTCATCTGTCCATGATAGTCTCCAGTTGTTAGTCCCGAGCGAAAAACTAAAGCAGCATCTGGAACAAATTCGGCTTCTGAACCAGCATGAACCCTGAACAACACCTGTAACACTTTCACTTTGCCAGCATTTGTTCACTGTCATATCATTATCTACCCAGGTTTCGTCTAGATACACAATATTGCGTCCTTCTTGTCTATATTGCCTTACAGTTGATAGATATTTCACCCGCCAGTGAAAAATATTTGGTCTCTCAATAAGCAATTTTCGTTTATTTTGGCGCCAAACAAAACCACTTGATCGTAAAAGCCGATTTAAGATTTTATACCCGTACGGAAAATCTATTTTGTTCTTTACAGCACGAAGTAGGGGTTTGCAGGTCGGAAGCTTCTTCAAGTTTATATAAAAATCCTCTATTGTTCGTGGAATTCCTTGAAAATCACCATCGTCAATTTTACCTTTGTATGATAATCGGGGTCTTTTTTTACCAGGAGATTTTAAAGGTGAAGTAGAACATGAGCGATCATTATGTTCTCTTTGAATTTTTCTTACACTACTTTCCGAAACATCAGTGTAAAATGCAGCGCGTTCTGTTCGATTTTGAATTAGAATAGTCAAACTATATTTTCAGCTTCTCTAGTACAGTAACTTCACGTGCACCGCTTCAAATTGTTTTTCCTCTTTTGCTCGCCATCGTTACTTCGAAATAATAATTCAAATTTAATGCAACCCATTTATATAGAAATGAACATGAATGCTCGAAATGTATAGGCGCCACTGGAAATAGCTAGAACTTTCTAGCGGCAAGTGCATGGAAACTCTAGGCACATCCCAATTACAAGTGGACCAGTGCGAAATTTACTAAATCCTCGATTAATTTTCCGTACCGCTTAGCTGGCGCACTTTATAGGTGAAGCGGCAAACTATTGCAACAAATAAAATAACATACAATTTAATTGCGTACACAAATTTTACTTTTCCGCTTGCTTAAGACTATGAGCCTTTATTTTAAGGACCGCCCGGTTTTCTTTCGTGTCCCGCACTTTACCACTAGCCATATTATAAATGTAAAAGAAACCAAAGTCACAGCAACATACCTTTCCGAAGAAAAGTATCCACAGCTCAGAGTTTTCACAGGAAAAATAATTTGTACATTCGTGAGCATGTTAAAGGTGAGCAGCTTTTCTCAATCATGAAAATTAATAAAAATAAGCATCGTACTCGGCTTACAGATGTTAATGTAGAAAACGCTTTGCGCCAATATGCTAGTAATATTGACCCAATATTGATCACTTTGTTTATCAGCTTCAAACTCAAGTCTGTCATTAATTTTCATTTGATTTTTATATCTGATTGTTAGTTTTTCATATGTTTGATTATGCTATTATAATTAATAAACAAAAAAATGTGTGCATTTTTATCGCTTTTTTATTAACTACTATCTACGTATTTCTTACCAACGGCCCTCGACCTGATTACGTCCCGGAATTACGCCCTCAGCTAAGCAAAGGTTGTCCATACCTGCTCTAAACATTTAATTCAAGAAAACCATACTCCCATGAAATTTGAAACTTTACATGTAGAACGAAAATGTAAAAAAATTAATTCACTAGAAATTATGGAAGTAAGTAAACATAAAAATTAACAACCCATTATTAAACCATCAATTGGGCCTAAATAGTTCTCCAAAACGTAAAATACAGAACATTTAACCTGTATAATATCGACAAAACGGGTTCAGGTATTTAATACCTACAGTGTGTGTTACACATTTAGTTAAGATCTAACATCTCATGAAGCCACGTATAAGATTGTTTTTCCCTCGGTTTCTCCTAAAAAACGAGCATTAAACGAGCTTCATATCCCAATTAAAAACTCGTCAAACCGAAGACTTTACGGTTTAAAGACCGAATTTTGACAATTAACATATCATAAAAAAACTTATTACTTACGAAAACGTTAATAAACCAGGCCATTATCCGACGGGGCGAGTGCGATACTACCATAAAATCGTCGTATCAAACGATGTTAGCAATTCCAGTCTGGTCGTCCGTCCTGCCTCAACATTGACCTTTCCACAAACCAGACCTGGGTATGGGCGCGCGCACAATTAATTTATTAATTGTCACTAATAAAACCACTGACAATAATTATCACATTCCTCTTGTCGTTTAAACTAATGGAACAACTAGGTTAATGGGTGGAATAGCACTGCGGCTCCGTCTGTAATTAGTACTTTTCTACCTACGCTTGTGACAAATCGAAACCGACATTATTTGTGGAAATTTTGTTAGGAAATTCCAGTTAGTAAACCTATATAGTTATGCACATTTTTGCTTAGTACGCCTAGGTACTATTATGACAAAGTAAGATATGATTGATAAATTAGTCCAATACAAGCCATATTCTCTGAAACCTTACACAATTAGAAAAAGAGATGTTCATGGATTAGTGGGTTTATTTAAGTGTAAACTGAGTAAATCTCAAAATGTATGGACGAATTCAGAGGGAAAAAATATTAAATAAGCTAAAAAAATAAGATTTTTCACTTTTTGTACTACCTTGCGTGATCGGTAATGAATGCGCCAAAATGCAATCCTAGATTAAACTCGTCAATGACATTGCATTTTTAAAAATAAATTAATTTTTTACTCCGTCCTTGTCGTTTGCCACCCCACCTAAAAATAGACCATATATTAGGGGTGTATTACTCCATCTGCCTGCAGAATTTCATTTAATTTCAAATTAATGTAAGAAAGACATTGCATTTTTAAACACAAATTCATTTTTTACCCCGCCTCTATCGTTTGCCACCCCACCTATGAAAAGACCATGTATTACGTGTATGTTACTCCACCTGTCTACAAAATTTCGTTAAATTTGAGGTAATGATAAAAGAGATATTGCATTTTTAGAAATAAATGATTTTTTTATTACGTCATTAACGTTTGCCACCCCCTATCGAAAGAGTTTGCAAAGTTTTGTTGCAATTAGATTTAACACAAAGAAGATATTTTTGCACTTGGAAACATCCTGTAACTATTTTTCTTGTATATTTATATTATGTCAAAGGTTTATCTGGTCCGTGGTAAAATTTTGTTGCTGGCTCCTTGTTGCTACCTACAAGGAGCTGGCTTGACGGATATTCAAACCAGAAAACCTGTGGACTTAGAACCAAACCCGCGTTCACTGAGACGTGGTTGGAGCATATGATAACGAATTAATTTGTTAAAACTTCAATGTCAACAACTTATTTGATAAATACCATACATTCCGAGCGGATCAAACCAGAAACAAAAAAATTGATTCGCCGTACATAAACAGGTGTTAAAAATTTCAAACAGAAATTGATTTATTAGGTGAGTTACATTCGAGTTCTCTTCTATTTTCATTTTTGTTGTCTATATACCACACCGGTAACTGCTGACTTGCTGGAAAATTTGTTTGACTGTTTAGTTTCTATAGAATGTTTGTTTGATAAAAATGTTTGTATTTTGGAGGATTTCAATGTACCCAACTATGTGGATTATCTAAATGGCAAAAATGATGATAACTTAATTATTATTTTAAATCATTTTTTACAATGTTTGAATTTTATACAGGCAATAAAATAGAAAATTTTAATAATAAAATTCTTGATTTGGTTGTTCACAGTAATGAAGAATGCATCGTTGAGAAATCACTCGATGTACTTGTAAAAGAGGATAATCACCACCCTGCCCTCTCAGTGTCTCTAAAACATTATCAATCAGCAAATTTTAAACGTAAATTAGAATTAAACTTTCAAAATAGCTACAATTTTCGAGAAGCAGATTTTACTGGACTTTATAATAGCTTAATATCTATTGATTGGACTCCTTTCCAAACAGACACGTTTATTGATGATGCTTTCAATATTTTTTATGATCTACTGTTTAAATCAATAAATATTTTTGTGCCGAAGTATAATAAAATTCCAAAAAGAAATTATCCTCCCTGGTTTTCACTTGATATTATAGCGAACTTAAAACAAAAAAGTACATGTTATAAGAATTTTAAAAAATATGGAAACCCTCAATATTTGAATACGTTTAAATTGCGCAAAACGAAATAGGATATATCAAGTTCATATAAACAGTATATTCACAAAACTTAACAAAATATAAAATAGATCCTAAACTGTTTTGGAATTATATTAAAGGTAAGAGAAAAACTATAGGTCTTCCAAAAAATATGATTTATAGTAACTTGATTGTTAACACATCTGAAATTTTAAATTCTTAAATTGATTTGTTGATCTGAATGAAGATGATCAAATATGCTGTACGCCGATTATTAACATACAATCTTTTTCAGAAATTATTAAAGCAATAAAATAACTAAAACTTAAATATACAACGACCAGACTCAGTTCATGAATTCCTCGTTAGAGATTGTAGATTTATCCTTGTGAAACCATTAAAAATATTATTAAATTTATGTTTATGCAAAGAAACTGTTCCTAGCTTATGGAGAATATCAAAAGTTTGCCCTATTTTTAAAAAGGGTGAAAAGTCGGTTGTTTTTTGTAATTGTAATGTAATTTCTGTAAGGTATTTGATTTTACTTCATGACTATTTATTTCCTTTAACGAAAAACTTAATAATACCCCAGCAGCATGGTTTTTATAAGGGTAGATCAACTTCAACAAATCTTATAATTGTTACACCAGATACCTCAGAAGCAATAGATGCCGGATTTCAGACGGATGTCATTTACTTGGATTTTACTAAAGCATTTGATCAAATAAATCATCGCTTTCTACTACACAAACTAACTAAATTTGGTATTTCCGGCTTACTTTTTGAACTGTTGAGATCATATTTGAGTAATCGTACCCAATATGTAGAAATGTATGGTTACAAATCCGATTATTAACTAACTACTTTTAAATTACGTTATTAATGATATTGGAATTAAACTTGATTTAGATTTCTTACTTTATACTGACGATGTAAAGTTATATACAAAAATTAAGAGTGGTGACGACTGTATTAGACTGCAATATAATCTTGATTTGGTTAGCAAATGGTGCTTAAAGAATGGTCTGCGGCTCAATGTTGGAAAGTGTAACGTAATGTCATTTACTACAAAAGCATCTCCAATTATTTTTCAGTACTCAGTAATAACGTAGTAACTCGTGGGGATTCATTTAAAGATCTTGGCGTCATTTTTGAGCTAAAACTTTTCTTTCCTCCTCCTATTAATAACCATTATTTCTGAAGCGTCCAAGGCATATGTATTTATTCTAAGATGTACCAGGGATTTTAACAATATTGAAACCATTAAATCGTTATATTTCGCATATGTTCGGTCAAAATTGGAGTACGCTGCAGTAGTCTAGACTCCCGGTTATAATATACATATTGTTAAATTGGAAAAAGGACAGCGAAAATTTCTAAAATATATCTCTTATAAATCCGATGGTAATTATCCTACTATAGTCAAAAGCAGTGTTATCGTGCGGGTCATACGATTTATCAACGACAAACTTTTTAAGTTTGTTTTTCTTTTATTACACGTAATCATATCCTCCGCATAAAATCCGGAAGATGAATTAGATAGACCTATGATATTTTCATACGAAAAAAGAGGATAAACACATAAATACCAGCAGTTGCAAAAATCTTTGAGCGATGTCACTTCAAAGTAATGTTGACAAGTCAGTGACAAAATGAGTAATAGAAAACAATTTTCGGTTTTCTTGCATCTACAAGAGAAAAAAATGGTATTAAATCTAATAAAATATTATGAAAATGAAAATTCACCGTCCAATATCCAGGAGACAGTAGCAAAAACTCTGGGAATCGGTATAAGGACTGTGCAGAAAATTGTGCATGACAAAAAGCATAATTAACTACCGAAGAAGATTAAGAAAAGTACACGAAAAAAGCCAAAGACAGAAGACTTAAGCGACAATATAAAAATTGATGTTCGTAATGCAATTTATGATTTATACACATCAAAATGGAGGCATATTGGAAAATGGACTAAAATCGTTTTCAAAATTAATAAAAATGTTGGGTTTTCGATATAAAAAGAACTATAATCGAAGATTTTTATGCGAGTTGCCACATATAGCAAGTCAACGTATCCAGTTTTTAAAGAAATACACGGAAAGTGTTAATTCAAAAATAGGATAGTGGTATTTATAGACGAGACTCGGATATTTTCTAATGGAAGTCGTTCGAAATCTTGACAGGACGAGTCTGTAAAAAGTGTCAAGAGAAAAAAGGGATGTGGGACGGGACATCATTTTGCATGCAGGTTCTTCAACAGGATTTCTCCCAGGTGCAAGTTTACTGTTTTCTTCAACATCCAAAAGTATGGACTACCATGATAATATGAACTGTGAACTGTTTGAAAAGTGGTTAAAAGCACAACTGATTCCAAATTTAGATGCTACATCTTTAATCATTCTGGACAATGCATCTTATCATTCAAGAATTTTAAATAAACAACCTACTTCATCCTGAAAGAAAAGTGATATTTATGACTGGCTAATAAAACAAAAACAAAATCCTTTACCCAATATGCTGAAACTAGAACTTCTTTTAATGGCAAAATCTATTAAAACACTAACAATATATGCCGTAGATGAAATTTACGACTGCCGCCATACCATTGCCAGTTTAACGCAATAGAATAAATATGGGCTGGGGCAAAATCATATTACGAAAAACACGTGAACGATGGTCTTACATCAGATGAAGTGCAAAATGTTTGGCTCCTGGATATTAGCCAAAGAATTTTAATTTAAACATTTTTTATTAGATTTGACACCATTTTTTGCTTACTTTTTTAGTACATTTGAAATTTTGTAGGCAATAAATAAGTAATTATAGAATACTTGTTCCAATTTTAAAGCGTGTTTAAAATAAGTAAATTTTTTTATTAATTATAAGGCAAAATTTGATATATAAAAATCGGTAAAATCGCTTTACGCGAAAAATACAGGCTATATATATATATATATATATATATATATATATATATATATATATATATATATATATATATATATATATATATATATATATATAGCCTGTATTTTTCGCATGCCACGCATGGCCCTCAATTTTAGACTGAAATTTGAAGAAATCGGATAAGTAGTTTTTTAGCTATGCCGCGAACAGGCAGACTGACGGACAGACATACCTACAGACAGACGGAATTGAGAAAACATGTTTTCCGACATCTAGGGACCCTTAAACGTAAAGATCTGAAAAAATCTCACGAGGGAAGTAATAACTAATTATCTTGTGTTTTTAACAAAAGTGTATAATATTTTTGCAAAATAAATTTTTTTGTTATCACAATACAAAAAAAAAACGTTTTCTTTGCACAGGGGTGGCCCGCATTTAAATAAATGACACTGTATAAGTGGTTAGATTTTTAGGTCAAGCGGGGCTCATAATTTTTGGTGATTGATAAATAAATCCCACTTTCATTAAGTGGCTGTATAAACAGAACATATCCTGATTGTTCCACTGATTCGAACCGCCTTCCGACTTTATTAAGGCGCTTGCCATTTTGTGTATTTTTGTTTTTGCCAACCAAAAAATTTTAACCAAATACATATTTATCGAAGTTTCTTATTTAGTTCCTCGGCATTTAATATATAAAATAATATTAAGTGGCTATCTTAATGATATTGCGTACTATAATAAAGAAAAACTATTTTCTTTCTCCCTGTATATTTGTAAATAGCCCATCGAGATTTAATAGCTCGATAAAAGAATCACACAACATTTTGGTATTCAGTGAGTTTTCTGATTTGATTCATAATGTTGGTGTCCTTTGGACCCGCACGATAAGACCGCATTCGACTATAACTAAAGGCTTTCCACGTAATGAATTACTTAATGGATTATTTTATTTCCTCTGAAAAATCGGCCAAAATATTTTCATATTCCCACCCTGTATAAATTGTTAAATATTTAGATTACCCCAATTTACTGTCATGAATAAATTTTTACACTCCTAAAACTAATATTCTTAAATTTTCTCCGGTCTATACAATGTGCAACATGCACAATCGTGAATCAAACAATGTGCGACATGCATAACCGTGAATCAAATATTGATTTGTTCAATGTTAATATTCAGTCGTTTAATCGTATTTTCTCCCACTGAAAGGCTTTGTTACTTTGAGTTTAATAATTATACTAAGTTTCAGTTTAGATTAAAGTTTATTACTATTATCGGTTTGTAACATGTAAGGCAGGTACTGTAAATAAATAAATAAATAGATAGATAAATAAACGAAATAATGATATTGAGCCATATATGCCTTAGTAACATGTCTCTCATTAATGAGATACAGGGTGTTAAAATATAAATCTAGAAATTGTTAGTGTGATGATTTCTAAGAAAAAAGTATACATTTAATTAGATTATCGCAGGCTCAAAAACAGTTAGAATGGAGTAGGCTATCGTTAAGAAATGAACGTAGTCATGGATACTTGACATTCATTAATTTGAATAAAAAGTCTTTTAACGTTAATTTAAATTGTCATAAAAAATAATTTCTAGTAATTAATATGCCTACGCAAAATGAATATTCCAATAGTGAAATGAGAATGAGAATATATGATTTGTATGTACGCTCAAGCAAATTTTAACAGTCGTGCGGCAGCCAGACGATACAGACAAAAATATCCAAATAGAAGGCAGCCGGATAGACATATTTATCAAAGATTATATGGTCCACTAGGTGAAACAGGGTCTCTTCGTCCTCAGAGTTATTTTGGGCGACCTAGCCGTCCAGCCGTCTCACAGTGTCATTTTAGCGGAAAAAAAAACCAAATTTTAACTTTAAAATTAAAAAGTATTTATATTTGCAAATGACCAAAAACAGATTATAAAAGTATATCATGCCCAATGTATTTAAGGTAAGTTGCTAAAAACTTTGCAGTAAGCCATGGAAAATGGGAAACAGCTGAAGGTTACTCGAAGCTGTCAATATAAGTTAAGTCTGACGCATCAGTTTCTTTTGGTATAAGCGTACGTTTAAGTAAAAAATTCTGATTATAAATTATGGAAGAAATAAGCAGAGGTACGTAGTTAATGATTTAAGCTAATAAGAAAGAAATTTAAGCGTGTATTAACGCAAAGTTTGTCGAATTTCCACATCTTTATTTTTTTTTTGAATTTTCAATTTTAATCGAGATTTAAAAAAATACACCAAAAACCATATTTCCAGTTTTTGCATTATTCAATACTTCAATATGTCTAGTTTATAACTGTTATAATTTTTTTTGCGACTTTTTGCGATTCTAGCCAATATGATATTTTTTAGAAAGTCCAGTAACCATAAAAAATGGGGATCTTTCAGAGGTTTGGTTACGAGCTCGGAATGGCGATAAAGAAAAAGCAGTTGTCGAAAAAGTAAACGTGTATTTTGGTGATAATAAAGAAAATACACCATCTAAAGATGCATTGGAACAAATGACAAAATATTTTTGTTTAAAAATGAAGACTTTTTTCAAAAACTGCCATCGAAATATTAAATACTTTAAAAAGACACATGAGAATTGGTTAAATAAGGCAATTATTTTTCCAGTTAGTAAAAATGCTGAAAAAAAAGTGGTAAGTTTCTTAAAATAAAATGTGCCTTCAAAAATAATGTCACTTTTTTATTTTTTTAAGAATCAATATCAGTGTTATTACGCAACGTTGTACTCTACAAACTAAAAGATAGGAATAATGGCATAAATGTGGTCTTTATCATTGAGCTAGAAGTCTAGTTGGAAAATAGGGAGGCGACATTATTTCTGGAGGCTACTGTAATTTGTATATACCGGGTTATTTTGAATTTTATTTCTTATTTTGTCAATACGTCAAAAAACCTAAATTTTTTAAACCTAAATTTTTTGAAGATTTTTTTTTTTTGGTTTTTGTAGGGTCTTAAAAGAGGCAGACCTAGGAAACGTTTTGAGGATGTGGGCCCAAAAGCCAAAAAAATTAGAATAAAGGAAAAAGTCACTGGTATGTCAAATGAAAAACTTCTTCATGTAGTAAGTGAGTCCGAGAAACTTTTACCAAGCCAAGAACCAAGGATTATGTCCCTAGAAAAGGCTCTTGCGCTCTCTTTGGATTTAGATTTATCAGTCAGAAAATATAGAATTTTGAGATCTTCAATTAATGCAGTTCATAAGGGCTGTGTGCCGAGCGAAACCGTCATAAATAATTTAAAAAACACATATTTGCCAAAAAATATAAAAGTGACCGAAGTTTCTGCAGAAGTAGATCTACAAGAAATTCTAGACAAAACAGTAAAAAGTCTATTAAACAATATAAACCTTTCGGAAATAAGTAATGATGACAAATTTAATTTAAAATTAGTGTGCAAGTGGGGGTTTGACGGCAGCTCGGGGCACAGCCCTTTCAAACAGAAGTTTTCTGAACAAAGTTCCACAACTTATGAATCTATTTTTTTTTTTTTGCATTTTCACCAATTAGAGTCCTTTTGAATGGCAAACCGATTTGGAGAAATCCACGTCCTTCCTCCACAAGGTTCTGCAGACCTATCAAATTTGTATTTACGAAAGAAACTGCAGAACTTGTACGGAAGGAAGAGCGTAAAATGAAAGAACTCATATCTAATCTTAATCCTTATAAATATTTTATTTATGACAAAGAGGTTATCGTCACCTATGAAATGTTATTGACCATGTTAGATGGCAGTATAGGTAACATTTTATCAGGTACTAATGCAACTGCACGTTGCTTTATATGTGGTGCAGGTCCAAAAGAAATGAATCAAAGCGCAGTATTGCAGAGATCATTTAATGATTCCAACCTTCGATTTGGTTTGTCCACCTTACATTGCTGGATACGTTTTTTTGAATGTGTTATTCATATTGGTTACAGGTTGCCTATATCGACATGGTAAATTAAGGGAACCGAGAATAAAGAAATTGTGAATCAAAACAAAAAACGTATCCCGCATGAATTTAAAACTCAAATGGCTTTATTGGTGGACAAACCAAAGCAAGGATTTGGATCAACCAATGATGGCAATACTGCGCGGAGATTCTTTTTGAAGCCTGAAAAGAGTTCTGAAATAACAGGGGTAGACTTAAATTTAATTAAAAATTTTTCTATTATCCTGAGAGTTCTATCTAGCGGCCAAAAAATTAATGTTAGCGAATTTGAGCGTTTATTAAATGAGACCAGAGAACTTTATATACACTTGTACAGTTGGTACTATATGCCAAGCAGTGTGCATAAAGTTCTCGTGCATGGAATTTCGGTAATCCAATTTTTTGAATTCCCCATAGGCGAGCTTTCTGAGGAAGCCTTAGAAGCTCGCCATAAAGAAATCAAAAAGTTGAGATTAACAAGAACAAGAAAAACCTCAAGGATTGATACAAACAAAGATTTGATGAATCATTTATTGATTTCATCGGATCCACAACTATCTACACACAGAAAAGTTACCACTAATAATCGTGGTAACATTGATGACGATATAAAGAAATTTTTAATAGTTGAATAAACTATCTATTTTAAAAGGTATTTAAATTAGGTACCTAGTCATTTTAAAGGTCTCTAAGTTGCCTCATTTCTATTGTAAAACATATGTAAGTTTCTTGTTATTGTTATAATAATTATAAAATATTCTTTAGAGTTATTACTATTTATATATATATTTCATATTAATATGTATAATGTATATTATACATTCTTGTTAATCAATTGTTAATTTTTCGTTTCGGATATGCAAATAAAATATTTACCTGATTTGAGCTATTCCTATGTTACCTAATTAATTTATAGTTGCTAACCACCCTGTACAAACATTAAATTTATCCAAAAAATAATAAATTTAAAATAGTTTATAAATATATAAAGAACAATACATTTAAAAAAGTACTTTTAATGATTCTTAGGTTTTTGAAACATTTAAAAGCACAATTAATGCATTACTTTCATAGACATAGGCACAAATAAGCAAAATAAAACTTTTATTGATTTAGTAACTTCACTTATGATCAATAATATTTTTATTCAAAATAATAAATTTTGAAAAAAGTAACCATATTGATTTTTTCAAATTTGATTTTAGCCCCAGCCTCCCCTATTGGCATAGGGGATTTTTTAAAATTGGATTAACAATGTTATTTATGTCCTAAATAAATGTGCATAAGTAAGAAATATTAATTTTAAATATTTTGTAAAAATATGATTTTTTTCCAAAAATGGCCCTATTTTTGACACTGTGCGTCTGTAGAACAAGAAGATGGAGATCTTTTAGTGCGAGTAGGTGAAAATCCAGGTATAAATACAAGACATTTGGCGAATGCTATTCATGTAAAAAGGACATCGGTTTTACAAGTTTTACACACTGAAAAACTACACCCATATCATTTCAATACCGTTCAAGACCTACTACCAACCGATTTACCAGCCAGGCTTCAGTTTTGTCAATTTCTGCTTCATCATCACAATCGTTTATCAATAGAATCCCTTTCAGGGAGGATGCGACTTTCACCAGACGAGGTGTATTTAATTGGCCATTAAAGTAACCATATGTGGGAACTGGAAAATCCACATTTAACCAAAGAACATTTTTATCAATATTTGGGGTGGCATAATTGCTGAGATGATGTTCCTTTAAATTTATGACAAAATTTGTGGTACACATGATGGGGCTCCACCGCATTATCCAGTTGCTGTTCGCAATATTTTAGATAAATGTTTGCTTCAGGGATAGTTTGGTCGTGGCAGTGAATTTTCATGGCCGCCGCGAAGTCCGGATCTTAGTCCTTTGGGAGTTATATTAAATCTTTAGTGTATACAGAAGAAATTCGGGCACGGGAGTAACTAGTGCAAAAAATTCAAGATGCCACCGGTATTATCAGGAATAAACAGAGAACTTTATTCCAAGTAAGGTGCTGTTTGGTAGAGGGATTAAGAAAATCCATGGAAGTAAATGGTGGACATTTTGCCCAATCGTGACGTTTTCATTATTTGTTCCTGATAAATTGATTATTCGTAATTAAAGTGTTATTTCAGTTTTAGTGTTTAACTATTTTTTGACTTGCAATAAAATATTAAAATGAAAATATTTAATCGAATTAAATATAGTATACCTTTATTTCTTAGAAATCATCACTTTATCACAATTTTCGACAAAGAATAATGAAACGGTACTAACAAGCACACCCTACATATTACATGAAAAAATAGCCCATCGTCCAAAACTCCCAATTACCAGTGTTTCTGTCGATATCGCAAAAAGAGATTGAGCTATAGAAAAATAACAATTTCGAGATTTAAACGTTAATACCCTGTATCTCACTAATGAGCGACATTTTACTAATGCATATTTAGCCCAATATCTTTATTTTGACGAGTTTAATCTAGGACTGTCGCATTCATTACCGACCACCCTGTATCTACAAAGCTATGCAAAGATTCGCCAAATATGTAAGCACTTTCCTTTATTTAATAAAAAAAACGGATTGTTGCAGAACTCGATGCAAATAAATAGTTTCGGACATATGGCGGTTAAAATCTGGTGGAAAATTTAGAAACATCGTTTGAAAATCCTTATTTCTTATATACTGCTAGGCCGCTAGTCCCATTGTTCGCGGCGCCTCGGGCTAGAAAAATGTATAAATCATTGAAAGTAGACTTTACAACGAAAAAAATGTGACCTTACTAAACTCTCTACAAGCTCTAACTTTTGACGGTTATGAATTTAAAACTGAAGAAATGAATTTTCTAAATGTCACAAATGTAAAATGGCAATAATGTTTATTTGTCTTAAGGCTTACTCCTAACTCTTGCATCTTACTTTAAGGAAACTATAAATCCACCTTTAACTGTTAATATTATAAAGTGGTAAGTCCTAACTGAATGACTTGTCAACGCAGAGCTAAAACTACTGATGCCAGTACCACGAAATAGGATAGTACCTAGATTCCTTTTGTGACCTGAGCAACCAATAAGAAAACATTTTAGGAAATTCAACCACTAAGGGTTAAAATAGGGGATGAAAGTTTGTGCGGGAAAAAATAATTCGGTGTCTATTGACTTGATATTTAGCACAAATATTCCTCTATATAAATAATTAAACACATGTTTCAGGATTTCTCAAAATGCATCTCTTACGGTGTAAAAAATGGGGATGAAAGTTTGTTTTTTGTGGGAAAAAATGGGGCGACGCCGAGACCATGGATGCTTGTCAGTAATAAGTGTTCTTCGGAATGCATTCTTTTTCAAAATAGTTTACTAACTAGCAATGTTATAACGTAAATAACGCTCTGAAAATGTGTACTGTAGTCTTTTTCAGATTTATTTTAGTAAAAGTAGTATTGTAGCTTTTTCGAAACTTAACAAAATAAATTGCCCGAACCATGAAATTTATAAATTCCAATGCAATGTTATGGCAAACAGCTGGATCCATTAAAATCGTGTTGGAAATATGACTTGACTGATGCTTATCACATCAATTTGCCCGATAGCACCAGTGGTATTATTACTAACTCTATTTTGCGTAAGTGCAAAGTAGATGTAATAGGCGAAAAATGGGCATTGTATGTGGAAAAAAAACAAATCATTTGATTTAAACAAACATGGAGTTTACTAAATGTGTTGTTTAACTCCAATGAAGTTTTGTTTCGTATAACTAATAAATTATAAACAACTGTTGCTGTAAATATTAATTTTTTTCAATAAAATACATTACTGATTAATTCAAAAATGTCCTAACTAATAGCAAATATTAAATAATATATTATTTGTTTGTAAGAAATAAATATTCAATTATATAGAGTGTTGTTAGTCTAGTTGTCAATAGTGAGTCGTGGAAGTGCAAAAGTGGCTGGTTAAAGAAAATACTGGCCTTGCATGGGCATTTGTTTGAAGGTTAATAATAAATTTGTCTTTCTAAAAGCAGGGGCGCCTTTTACAACTTTGCACCCGGGGGGCCTGAACCCCTTAAAACTGTCCTGTGTGGCCTGCTATGTAATTCGATACTTAACACCTTAACAAACCATGTAAATTTGACAGTGCACGTGTATTCTGCTTTGGATATATTCAGTCAGTTATTTTTTATAGTGTGATGTTCTGGAAGTTATTTGCCAAAACTGTTTCTACTTTAACAACTTGAACACACAAGATGTTTGTGATTTCAATTCAAAATTCGCCCTGATCGCGCCACCTTGTACAAATTTGGCGAATTTTTGCATAGTACATCTAATGAAAAAAGTAAAAAATTTTAGCTTTTTCAGCTTATTTAACAGTCTTCCCATCTAAATTCATTTGGGCATTTTGCGGTTTTTTTAAGTTATATTTAAGAAATATCTTTATTTCTAATTGAATAATGTTTAGGTTTTTCATCTCTGAGTACTAGTCTTTCGGGGTTAGAGTCAATTAAGACACAGAGAATAAGTGGCAATTTAAATATACAGAGAAAGAATCAAACAAAAAAATAATATCGTGTATTTTGAAAATGAAGCTGTTGTGGACCTATGTATATACAACATTTCCATCATATTTTATGCCAAGGGATCTCCCATTAAACCAAGTTTTCTGAAACACCCTGAATATGAGATGAGTTCCAAATTTGAAAACCATAGCCCAGATTAGATCTGGGACAGTAGTAGAAATGAAGGTAGCTAAAAATGAGATTACAAGATTTAACCTGGAGAGAAAGACAAATTAATTTAAATAAAAGCTTTTAAAACAGTTGAATATTTACTAGACATAGGTACTGGTTTTCGTTTGACAAGTGCCATTTATTTAAAACTGTGATGTTATAATAAGCAAATGATTATTACGAAAGATGGCGTAGGTAAAAATAAACTAATGCCCACAAAAATGACGATTTAACACATTTTTTCAAACAGTGCATCCCAGGCAACTTTGTTCTTAATTTTATTGCACAATTCCAACTCTGAAAATGACACAATTTCGATAATGAGTCACATGTCCGACGACATTTGAGTGTACACCTAACACGTAAGTTATAAAACCGGACCGTAAAAAAATTGACACACGTCCCCTAGACGTGTAACGTTCGCGGCTTATAGCAAACTGGTCACGGTAAGCATATAAAAATAAATAATTAAACAAAACAGAGAAAACTCCAAACCAGGCATTCCAATTTGCGCGCCTGCTATAGGCTATTGCACGTAATGTTGTTATTAAGTTTTGTTGGCCCCAATTTCTAGTCTAAATACACCTCTTGAAATGTTTCTTTCATGTTCAGCCTGCTGAGCTAAGTATTAATGCATTCAAAATATATTTATTGTCAAAATGTGACTTAGCTTTAATTGATATGTACATTTCTAAAGTGTGTTACCGGAATTTTAATTTTTAACTGCAAACTGGGCATATAAGAGTTTGAGCAGCTACTGAAGCATTCTCCGCTTGATCCATTTTCACTCAATTTAGAAGTTGATTTATTTCCATACCATACATGAAAGACGATACTCAATATAATGAATAGGAAAATCGCTATTTATCTTTAATTTCATATTATAAACAGTCAACAAAAATAACCTCAGAAAAAGAAAGCATTAAAAAAAAATGGAAAAAGACCGATTTTAACTGTCGTATTGGATATTTTAAAATTCTCAAAAATTGTAGACATTGTAACCTTTCCAAAGAAACAAAATATAAACCGATATCATAATCCGTAAAGTTTTTGCTGGCGACTGATCATGAGATTTTTGAGAAGTACTAAAATGAAAGATGAACAAATTTAATGATTAATTGCCACATTAACAAAGCACAATGATGGATTTATCGACGAATCTGGGATAACATACCGCTAATGGGACAGATCCACCTAACAGTATAGGTTTTGTTCCTTGTTTTAATATAGACTCGGAATTTTGTTGGTGTAACTAATCCTAATCTGAAATTTTATTAAATACGTTTTGTTAAAGAAAACTTTAAAAAATGTATCCGCTGAACGGCAATTCGAGTACTATGCGCGGCATCCAAAGCCGAGCCTACGACCACCGAGCCAAAAAGCCCATGCTGAACATTCAACGAACTTGTTTATAATTCCCGGAAATAAACGACGAATCAATAGATATGATTGGCGTCTTCCGCATGAAAATTAGAGTCTTTTAAACAAAGCAAGGTGTTTAGTACCACAATATTGTACCACACCTTCTGTAGACCACAATATTGTACCAGACCTTCTGGCAGATAATGTACGAATAAAGTTGATAAACAAACTGGAACTTTGAAAAGCATAATAGAAAATTTTGGACTTTTTTAAACTTAAACATTTCGAAAAATTTAAAAGATATTTAAGTCCGGTTTTCAACAAATGAGAGACCATTTTATGGCTTATAATTTCTTTGATCTATATTTTGCTTTGTGATTCTGATGCATAAATACAGGGTGGTAAACAATACAGTGCAATTTTTTTCAAATTTCATATCTTCCCATTTTGATTTTTATTAATTGTGGAGGAATCAGTAGGACAAATGTAAAAACGAATTGAAGAGTTTTTGAATAATTGTCGTAGTATCTGAAAAATAAAAATTTTGGTATATATCAATTTTTTTGGATATCAGGATGTTGAATCTGAATAACACTTATTCAAAATACTCTCAAAATTAACTATATTACAAGAGCACTAATGTCTTGTTTAACTTGAAACAAATTTATTCAAGATGTAACCAAAACGTGGTTTTACTTCCGTTCAAGATAATTTTTCTAAATTTGAGCCCTTAGCACATTTTGTTAATTTAGAATCGCTCCAGTAAGTTTTTGGAACTTTCAGTTAAAACACAGAAACGGGTGCTGATATAAAAAAGGTGATTTTTAGTAAAATTTTAATTTTTTTGATACTACAATAATTATACAAAAATTCTTCAAATCAGATTTTACTTTTGACCTACTGATTCCCCCACAATCAATGAAAATCACAAAAAAATTCTTTTTTCAATCAAAAATAGGGAAGACATGAAATTTGACGGTGTGGTTATTTACAAATCATTTTACGAAATTTCTAAATATTTTTAGTCGCATCATATTAGATTATATTTCAACTTTTAAATCTTTAAATATACAGTGTGTCCAAAGTATGCAAAAAAGGATACTTTTTCGTTATTCATTTCTCAGAAAATCTTACTGTAGATAAAGTGGTGCTTGAAGAAAAAATAGTCCTTCAAGCATTAAACTTTAGGTCAGACATAGAGGACGTTGAAAAAATTGAAGTGGATTTCAAAAAAATAATAATATTTTTGTGACGGCAGTTTTAAAAACCACAAAATATCGTAAAGAAAAGTTGAAAAAATTCTTTTCACATTAGTTATAGTTAAGGAGGTATTTAAGGTCAAACACAGAAAAAGAAACAATGTTTTCGATTTTTCATTCTAAATATCTTCCTAACTATAACTAATATGAAAAAACTTTAACTTAGCTAACTTTATTTTTTAAAATTTTTAGTTTTTGAAATCCACTTTTTGTATTTTTTGAACACCATGTATAGCTGATCCAAAGTTTAGTACTATTAAAACTATTTTTTCTTCAAACGTGAAGAATAAAATTTTCTGGGAAATGAATAATATCAAACTTTCCCACTTGTTGCATACTTCTTTGGATACATAGTATTTACACAAACTCATATTCAAATAATAATCCTAAAATATTTAATCCAACACGATTAAACAAATAAGAGAAACAATAATTTTACATCACGTTAAAGTTCACGAACAAGCCAAGGCATTTTTACTTTAAAAAATCGGTAAATTTCCTTTATTATTAACCATAATTTTACCAATCATCCCCATATGACCCTTAAATTTTGACTAAAATTTAAAGTCAATCGGCTAAGGACTTTTTTTAGCTACACCGCGAACTGATAGATAGACGGAATGGAGAAAACATATTTTTGGCATCTAGGCACCCTAAAACGTGAAGATATGCAAAACCTGGCATACAGAAATTTATTTGGCCACCATTTTCTTCCGCCATCTTCCTACCACAATTTTACCAGTTCATCTCTATACCACAATCAATTATTATACAAAATTTGAAATCAATCTATTGAGTTTTTTCAGGCTGAATTCTTAAATATTTTATTAAGCCACCATTTTGTTTCGCCATCTTGGATTTGTACCAAAATTTTACCAATTGATTCATTAAACAATTTAAAAAAACTAAAAAAAAAACAAAATGACGATGCATTTATTTCGTATATACAGCGTTGTGTTATATTTGGTATATACAGCGTTGTGTTATTTGGGTGTATTAGCAGTGCAGTATTTAGTATGTTCTCCATGAGCTCGAATATCTTCAAGATCGTATAATTTTTGAAAGTTCTTCCTTCAACTAAAGCTTCTTTAAACTGTTGTAGAATTTAAGGTTCATTTGAACGTCTCCTATAACGTCTATCTAACAGATCCCAAACATCTTCGATAGGATCAAGGTCGGGACTCATCGCCTACCAATCCATATTTCAAATACCTCGTCTTACATGAAGTTGAAATTTGGGCCCACGCCATAAACAAAAGGCACTCATGACCACAAGATCGGTTTTTCCTTCAATGCTGAGCCCGCCTTGACTATTACGGATCCACCAACAAATCTTTTGACTTTTCGTATTGCGGCATAAGAAGAAAGTTCAATGAAACCTCTGTAGACATGTACTCAAACATCGCAATGAGTAAGAAAGAAATTTGGCTCGTCTGTGAAGAGTACTATTTTCCATTTTCGAAGCTGGCAATTCAAATGTGTACGAACAAAATTTAAACGGTGTATTTTGTGCTCCCGTTTTAAAATGGGTTTTCGCAATGGTCTTCTTTTCCAACTCGATTTCCTACCGTCTGGCTGGAACTTTCAATTCTGTGAGTTGTTCTGACAGCAACTTGAAGATCTTTTGCTACTGAGATCCGATTAATTATTGCCCAAAACCAAACCATTAAGTAGTTTTTTCAGGCATAATTTTTGATTATTTTATTGAGCCGCCATTTTGTTTGGCCATTTTGGATGCGTACCAAAATTTTACCAGTTGATTCCTACGTAATACTTGATTTTTGTGCAAGACTTTAGGTAAATCGGAGAAGTAGTTTTTTAGTAATATTTTTTTGCCATATTGGACTATTTGACCCTTTACTTTTGTAACTAAGTAGTTTTTTTGCTATGCCGCGAACAGACCAACAGACCGACGGAATTGAGAAAACATGTTTTTTAGCATAAATCTGTAAAAAGCTGGGAGGGTGATTTTTTCACGATTGCAATAATACTTTTACGTTTTTCGAGGGAAGTAAAAAGAGAGAACTAGAATATTTCGATCATATAATGAGAAGATCGAGGTATGGTCTACTACAGATAATTGAGGAAGGAAAAACAAAGGAGAGAATAAATGCTTCAAGAAGGAGGACTTAAGAAAATAGTTTGCTATGATGATTTCAAACCTCCGCTAGGACACAAAACTGTAAAAAGAAGATAGAACCTAAAGTGTATAGCTGGATCCAAAGGATACTATTTGAGCGTTGATTCTAGCAGCATCATGACCAATTTTATAATAATTATAGACTGGTCGATGACCTAAGGCGTGAGATATTCCCAGGAAGAATAAAAAGGTCAAATCCTTTAAAAATTTAGTACGTAATAGTTTGCAACCGTCTGAACAAACGTCACCATCATAGCAACAAAATCGTTCGAGTGATTTTCGAAATACAGGGTGATAAGCTTTGTTTAGATCCCATATAAAATAAATAGGAAAAACATGATTACACAAAATAAACTGTTTAATATACTACTTCCCAAAATAAGAAAAAGGTTTTATATGAGCGTATGTCCGTAAACGCTGTATTCTCGACATACAGCGTGTTATATTGTAAACGTTATTAGCCCCATATCTCAGAAATAAATACAGGGTGTCTATCTATCAAGTATTACATTTTAACAGGTTATAACTCATAATTGAGTGAAGCTATTCAGATGCGGTTTTCACTGAATTTCTTAGAATTGCTGCCTTATTCTCCTGATTTAACAATACCAGACTCGTAGTCCTACTTCTGCAAATTTAAATGAACTCAGAAATAACGTAATTTAAATTTTTAACACAATTACCGCAGAAATTTTCCAAAATGCTTGTATTGAAGAAAATGGAGGTAATATCCGGCAGTTATTGTATTGGTTTATTCATTTAATTAATACCTTTGTTCTGCTGTATCTAATAAAATTAATGTAGATTAGTTGTTGATGTTGTTTCTGTTGTTTTATGTTCTGAAAGGTTATATCAAATTATACGTTTTTAGAAAGGAGAAGCATCAGGCTTCTAAATGAGTGTTAGAGATATAGAGTGTTCCATTTAAAATAAGCTCTTAATTTGCATTGGAAAAAACTTTTTTTTTTCGCTATTTTCAGAAAATTATTGCCACTTGGCCGCAAACCGCATCTTAATATCTTCACTCGTTTCTGAGTTATAACCTGTTAAAATGTGATACTTTATAGATTGACACCCTGTATTTTTCAGACCAACGAGGTCTTCTGCTGAGCCTATCTAGTAAGCGGTGACATTTGTGAAACAAATTTTGTTTGACATTTCGAACTAGTTGTTTACAAGTTTAAGTCAGACGAAGGTTGCCAAATATACGTGAAGGTTTGTAATATATATCATTTTAAAGTAATCGTTTCAATAAGAAATCATTTGGTCTTATCGAGCTGTAATTTTTTACTATTTCAAGAGGGGTGTTTATAGATGGACTGTATTATAGGGTTAATTTTTTTCACTTTAACAGGAAGGGAACAATAAAAAACAAGTCAACACGTAATTATAAGTTCATGAACAAATTTATTAGTTTACAACTAATAAACGGGCAATTCAAACACAAGTCATTATTTGACAACAAATGTGAGCTTCGCGATCTCGCTTATATCGAAAGGAAGATCGGTAACCACTTTATTTCACAAGCAACATGTGAATGCTGATACTACAGCGCGTGAAAAGAACTTATTTTTGTAAATATAGAGAGAAATAAAGAGAAGGCTGACTTTTGTTTAATTATTCGGCCACTGTATAAACATATAATGCACATATTACATTATTATAAGAGAACTTATTTTTGAAACGTGAAAATGCCCAATAATGGCGAAAAGAATTACTGGCTTAACGCCAGAGCGAGTTATACTTATCACTTCTAATGAATAATTAACTTTTCGGCCGAACTCAAGCTTAACCACCTGCACACAAAAATCCCGCCTTACAGGGCGAAGATAGACGTCGGTATTCATACCAAGGCTAAAAATAGAATCTTGTTTATTTAATAAATACCTTTCCCTAGGTTTGTACAGAGACGTTCGCGCTTCACTCTAATTTTTATATATGTATATGGATATTATATTGCTGAAATCTAAACATTCTCCCCCGCGTTGAAGCTGTGTAAGCTTCAACTAAAGAAGAACGAAAGATACTCGGAAAAATCCTACAAAAATTAGCAGGGAGTTAAATATGAAAATATTCATGCTTATGCTTAAGCAGAATCAGAAACTTGATTCGGCAAAAGACTTAATTTAGTAATGGGTCTAGTATAAATACCATGAGCAGTGCGAATTTTGACGACACGAACTTTGCCGTCGCGTCCCTCAATAGCCTCTAATATGCGAGCAAGAGGCCATTTGAGAGGTGGAACGTCATCTTCTCGTACTAAGACAAGATCGTTAACTTTAAGATTCGCTTTTTCACGAAACCATTTAGGCCTATTTTGGAGTCTGCTGAGGTATTCCACAGACCAACGCTTCCAAAAACACTGCTGCATCTGCGAAATCCTTTGATAAATTGAAAGTCGGGTTTCGGGAATATGGCACACATCCTTTTCTGGGTAACTGCTCAATGCAGAACCGACAAGAAAGTGGCCTGGAGTAAGACAGCTTAGGTCCGATGGATCATTAGACAACGGACCCAAAGGCCTAGAATTGAGAATAGCCTCTATTTGACACATGGCGGTCGAAAACTCCTCAAAAGTCAAATTACTGTTTCCAATTATTCTGCGCATGTGATATTTTGCGCTCTTAATGGAAGATTCCCAAAGGCCTCCCCAATGAGGAGATCTTGGGGGAATGAACTTCCAGGATGTTTCGTTCTGGGAAAGAAATTCTTGTATAGAATCAGAAGAAGTTTTATTTTTGAAGAAATTATATAATTCTTTTAGTTCATTTTTAGCGCCAGAGAAATTTGTAGCATTATCACTGTAAATTATACTAGGGTTTCCTCTTCGCGAAATAAATCTCTTCAGGGTGAGTATAAAGTTTTCAGTTGAGAGGCCACTAACTACCTCTATGTGTACGGCTTTTGTAACCATGCACACAAACATAGCGATATATGACTTAATTTTAGGAGCTTTTCTAAGTTTAGAGGACTTAATAAGGAAAGGGCCTCCGAAATCTACGCCTACTTTGTGGAAAGGTCTTGAGATGGTAACTCTATCTTCAGGGAGGTTAGCCATTATTTGCTGAGAGACCTCATTGTTAAATCTACAACAAACTGTGCAATCTCGAATAATTTTTTTAATGTCTTTTAAGCCATTTAAAGGCCAAAATCTCAGACAGACATTCGCTAAAGTATTTTGAGGGCCAGCATGACCCAATCGTCTATGCTCCAAATTTAGGATGAGAGAAGTGATGTAGTTTTTTGAGGGTAGAATTATGGGGTGCTTCTGGTCGTAGGAAACAGATGCATTTTCCAGTCTACCTCCTACTCTAAGTAAACCAGAGTCATCAAGAAAGGGTTTATAAGGAAGAAATTGTTTGTTGGAAAGTAGTTTTTGTGATTTTAATTCAGAGATTTCTTTTAAAAAGTATTTATTTTGAATTTTGAGAATTATGAATTTTAGTGCTTTATCAAGTTCTTGAATAGTTAGAGAACCTAAGTCTCTGGATTCTTTTTTAGTTTTCAGATTAGCTATGAATCGAAAGATCCATGCAACTGTACGTTGCAAACGAGAGAACTTTGAAAATTCAGAAAATACATTTTCCCAAAAATCTACTTGGGAAACATTTGTGGAGACATGAGATTTTCTTTCTTCGGGAACTTCTAAATGAGTGTCTAAAAGTTCTATATCATATTCGGAAATGTTTAGTGGGTGACTAAGAAACTCAGGCCCATGCCACCAAAACTGGTTATTTATTATGTCTTGCGCAAACATGCCTCGAGATAATAAGTCTGCAGCGTTATCTGAGGATTTTACATGGCGCCATTTATAATCAGAAGTTAGTTCTTGAATCTGTGAGACACGATTGGAAACGAACACGGACCACCGGCTAGCATGACTCTTGCACCATGCCAAGGCAAACTGGGAATCAGTCCATAAGTTGACCGAAGAGAGAATTAATTTGTCTTTAAAAACATTTACTAGTTTTTTTACTAATTTCGATAAAAGGAGCATGGCACAAAGTTCGAGTCGAGGAAGTGTTATTGTCTTTACAGGAGACACTCGGGACTTAGAGGAAATTAAAGAACAGGAAATGCTACCGTCTTGATAGATGGAGCGAAAATAAGCGCAGCACCCATATGCCGCTAAACTCGCATCGGCGAACCCGTGCATTTCAACACTTTGAATGGTACTGTGAAAAAAATAATATCTCGGAATTTTTTGTTGAGACAAAAGAGGGAGGTTGGTTAGAAATAATTTCCAATCCTTTAGAATTGAGGCATCTGTTATTTCAGTATCCCAATCAACTTTAAGTATCCATAATTTCTGAATCAAGATTTTTCCTTTAACTATAACCGGATTTATAAGCCCGAGAGGATCATAGCACTGAGCTATAGTGGACAATATTTTTCTTTTAGTAATGGCAATAGGAAAGGTAGGTTCTGGTACTGAAATACATAACGTGTCAGAAGAAGGATTCCACTTTATCCCTAACACCTTATTTGGAACATTATCGAAATTAATTTCATACTCTGCAGAAGTTGAAATGGGATAATTATCAAAAAGAGATTTAAGAAAATTTTTCGAATTGGAGTAAAATTTGTGAAGCTCAAATCCATGTATTTTCAAAAGAGAATTAAGTTCATTGTATAATTTTAGAAGTGAGTCCGGGTCTAAAGCTCCACAAAGACCATCATCCATATAGAATTGGCTTAGGAGGCACTCAGAAGCCAAAGGAAATTTGTTCATATTTTGAGAAGCAATGGCTTTCAGCACACGTGTTGCTAAAAAGGGAGCACAGTTCGTGCCGTATGTTACAGTGTCTAATTGTATGTACTGAAGATCATCACTAGGTTTCTCACGCCATAAGATGTTATGAAGAAAGCCAAAGTCAGGGTTAATTAATATCTGTCGATACATTTTCTTAATGTCGGTTGTGAATACATATGGAAATTTACGGAACCTGCACAAAATATCATACAGGTCTGGCTGGACTTGATAACCTTTTAAACATATGTCATTAAGGGAGTATCCAGAGGAACTCTTAGCGCTAGCGTCGAAAACGACGCGCAGTTTAGTTGTTGCATTACTTTCTCGAATAACGCACAGATGTGGAATAAAATATTTATTATCAGAATCATTAGCTTGCTGAGTTAAGGGAATATAATGTGCATGATTAAGGTTAGTGTATTCATCAATAAATTTTGTGTAATCTTGTAGGAGATTTTCGTTATTTTTAAATCTATTTTCAAGAGTAGAGAATCGTTTCTTGGCCATAGAGAAAGAGTCGCCTAGTTTAGAAAATTCTGAAGGTGTCTTTAAGGGAAGGTCTACTTGGTATCTACCATTAGGTAGAATTTTAGTGCTAGATACGAAAATATCTTCAGCCAGTTTTTCTTCTTGGGAAAGACTAGGTGGTTTAGAACTGTCACTTATTTCTTCTATATCCCAAAATTTTTTAAGAAAATGTTCTACTTTGGTAGTCGAAAGAAAAGAAAGTCGGGGAATACTATTGACATGATTATTTTCCTCATAATCTGTGTAACTGGAGAAAAGAGACGTGGTAAATTCTTTAGGAATTATTCCTGAGATAATCCACCCAAAGTGAGATTCCTGCAAGACGGGAAGGTTGTGACCTAATTTTATGATATTTTGTAAAATAATATCATAATAGCAATCTAGGCCGAGTATTAAGTCGATCTCCGAGGGTTCAAAGAACTCATTATCTGCTAAGATAACTTTTTGAGGAATTATTAAATTATTTACAAGGATTTTGCATTGTGGAAGCTTGCAGGTAAGATTTGGCAACAGTGCACAGGATATTTTAAATTTTTTATTCTGATTATAATTAGAAAAAATTTCAATATCAGTCATTTCACCCGAACTAGTGGTGTTCCCGCTAATGCCAGATATACATAAAGGCACTTTATATGTATTAAAATTTAATCTTTTTACTAGCTTTTGAGTAATTAGAGAAGTTTGCGTGCCTGTGTCCAGCAGAGCCTTTGCTTGAACTACTTCACCCTTCTTTGATATCAAATTAACCTTAGCAGTTGCTAAAAGCACTTGTGAATTTTTTATGGATAAAGATAGACTACTTGAGTTAACCGGAGAATTTTCACTTTTACATTCCTCGGAATTTTGAGCAACTAAATTTTGAGAGTCACTCGTTTTATTTGCTTGAGAACGCCATTGTGTAGAATTTTGATTTTGAGAGGTAGTTCGAGCATTATATCGACCTGATGAATTTTCATAAGGACTCCTATTATAATGTAATAAGCTGTGATGAGGTTTAGAACAAATTGAACACTTAAGTACAGAGGAACAGTCATCTACGTTATGTCTGCCTAGGCAGTTATTGCATAATTTATTCGATTTTACAAATTTTGTTTTGTCTTGATAAGATGAATTTTTGAAAGTAAAACAAGTGTAAATTCTATGGCTAGATTTGTTACAAAACAAACAATTTTGTACTTGTGATTTTTTATCAGAATTGTTACTAGAATTTGTTGAGTGGTTTACTGAAACAAATTTTCGCTGAATTTTTGGACTAGAAACTTCAACGCTTTCTAATATTAGACATCGCTTTTCTATAAATTTTAACAAGATATCTAAAGATGGAATCTCAGAGTGGTCTCTCTCAGATTCAAATGCTTTTTTTGTATTGAAATCTAATTTTTTCTGAACGAGATAAATCATTACAACATTCCACAGTTCTTCGTCAGAGAGACCTAAATTTTTTAAGGACAGCATATTCTTTTTCACAGTTGTTGCTAATTCACGCAGGGCGCTTGATTTTCCTTTTGATATGCTAGGAGTATCCAACATGGCACTTAAATAAGAATTAACTATTACAACTTTATTCTCGTACCTAGATTTAAGAATATCTAAAGCTACTTCAAAATTTTCGTTTACAATTTTTAAAGAATCTATCATCTGCAAGGGCTCTCCCTTTAAATAGCTTCTCAAATAGATAAGTTTCTGGATGTCTGAGAGCTGCTCATTTTTTACAATCAGAGCTTCAAATAATTAAAAAAATGACTCGAAATCTTTTACGTCACCAGGGAATACTTGAATTTTTATGTCAGGCAATTTTACTGCCATATTCTGATTATTATGTTGAGAACTTTGATAACTATGCTGAGAACCAGCAACACTAGACAGTGGTGAACTTTCTGGCTCTGTTAAATTTTTAATTTTCTTTGAAAAACCGCTTACAAGAGAAAAATATTTATCTTCTATTAACCCTCTGTTTTCTGTGTCGGGGTTTTCATTGTTAGATAATATTTCGATTTCACCCTGTATTTTCTCATATTCGGTAAATAATGAGTGAATTCTATCTAGCCTAATTTGAAATTCAATAGAGTCTGAACAAGTGTCTTTATTCGTTGAAAACCATGTCTCAATACGAGTAATAGCACCCTTCGTTCCAGCTCTTGATTTCTTAAGATTTTCAAGCTCCATTTTTTTTTGAAAATGAAATGTTAATTTAAAGATGTCTCTGTACAAAAAAGAAGGAAATTGGATGCTTGAACAGAACCGAGAACAGATCTAAATTAATTTTAAACTATTTTAAGTAAAAATGTTTGCTTAAACATGTAAAATAACTAATCAAATAGCAAAGGTAAGTATGCAGATAAGTACTAAACAAAGTCCTAAAACTATGGGCACTTAACAAAATAAATACCTATACCTAAAAGAAATATAAATATATACATATAATATGTGCGCAAGTACACCAACATTCATTGAAACAAAATTAATATACCTGAAAAGAAACATACATGTGCGCAAATACAGCACACTGACATATTCAGAGAAACAGAAATAGAAATGGTACTCATAAATAACAATTAGATCAAGTACATGAAGTCTATGAACGTTTTGTCCTTGGTTCAGCTCTCTGAGCTTAAAAATACATTAAGAAAAAAAAATATATAAATCAGTAAAATAGTCTTACGTATTGACAGAAGTTCACTTTAACTTTCTTTTTCTTGTGGAATCTTCACTTTTCACAGCAGATACAAACACTCACTAAATCAGGGAAACTCTAATTTCTTTTTCCAATTTGGCTGGTCTTCTAGAACTTCTAGAAAATCCGGCGATTCGAAGTACCAAATGTTTATAGATGGACTGTATTATAGGGTTAATTTTTTTCACTTTAACAGGAAGGGAACAATAAAAAACAAGTCAACACGTAATTATAAGTTCATGAACAAATTTATTAGTTTACAACTAATAAACGGGCAATTCAAACACAAGTCATTATTTGACAACAAATGTGAGCTTCGCGATCTCGCTTATATCGAAAGGAAGATCGGTAACCACTTTATTTCACAAGCAACATGTGAATGCTGATACTACAGCGCGTGAAAAGAACTTATTTTGTAAATATAGAGAGAAATAAAGAGAGGCTGACTTTTGTTTAATTATTCGGCCACTGTATAAACATATAATGCACATATTACATTATTATAAGAGAACTTATTTTTGAAACGTGAAAATGCCCAATAATGGCGAAAAGAATTACTGGCTTAACGCCGGAGCGAGTTATACTTATCACTTCTAATGAATAACTAACTTTTCGGCCGAACTCAAGCTTAACCACCTGCACACAAAAATCCCGCCTTACAGGGCGAAGATAGACGTCGGTATTCATACCAAGGCTAAAAATAGAATCTTGTTTATTTAATAAATACCTTTCCCTAGGTTTGTACAGAGACGTTCGCGCTTCACTCTAATTTTTATATATGTATATGGATATTATATTGCTGAAATCTAAACAAGGGGCTTAAGCCGTAAAGAATGTTTTGAAGAAATCAATAGACTATTTGGTGGTAAGTCGTGTTCCTTTAGATACTGT